>MU724501.1:117019-156245 GCA_026770625.1 Nicotiana glauca
AGAGGGAAGGTAATATATAAAATTAGAATAATTTTGGTAAATAAGTTTCAAATATTGTATAGGAAGGAAAAAAAGCCCATATTTGAAAGTTATGATTCAAATTTGAGCTCATTTGCAGTAGATTTGGATGTTGAACCTGTTTAACCAGAAAATAGGAATTTCGGACAAAGCTTATTTTTAGAAGAACTCGGGTTACTGATAATCAAATAAAAAAATAATTGTGTAAAGGAAAATTAGACTATGAGGTAGCCGAGTAGACAATATAAAGCAATGTAAATGAGTATATTCCAATAATCAACAATGTCTCTACAAAATATTATTTCTCTCCTTTTTGTAGCTATTTCTAAGTACAATATTTCTTCCTTATCATAATAGAATAATTATGAGCATTTAATGGCATTAAAGTTTATAATTGGCAATCGTAACTGTTTCGTGAATATCTGTAACGTTTCCTATCATTTATGCTCATTAATTTGAAATTTAACAAATCTGTACTTTTTTGCTATCTTGGTTCATTGCACCGGTGTCTCTTCAAATTATGAAGAGACCCGAGTGACCGTTCCTTCTTGTACTCAAAACGCTTCGCTCGTACCTATTAAGATTCGAGTCTCTTTAAGTACTTTTTGCCAGTTGTCACTCTTCTGATAATCCACATATCTTGTCATGTTAGCCACATAATTAATTCCAAGTGTAATATTGATTTTTTCCAATGCAGATAGTCCCCCCACTTGCCATTTATTCAGCAATTGAATGTTTGGGAAGTGAATCTCATTAAAGTGGGAATTCTTGCTGCCATTTCCCATATATCATTATACCTTCTTCTTAATTGCCGCATCGTATGTCACTTCTATTAAATAAGTGTGACACGTGGTGTCCTACGATTGGTTCTGCAATTCCTCAGCACCTTTTAAGGTTTCTTTACGGCTGTATCAATCACGAAGTGACATTTTTTATAATGACGTTTCCATCATTACCTTTTTGTTTGACGATTGCTTCTGAGTATAAATATACCCTTTGTCTTTTTTTCCACGAAAAAGTATTCCATATTTTGCCATTCAATCCTCTCTTCTTCTTCGTACAATTATGTCTTCTTCAAACCCCTATCCTCAAAATGTTCTTACTGTAGATAAAGTTCCCCTTGCTCATACTAGAAGCAGGAAACAGGGTAGCCTGTATAGTTTAGGATCAGTTTCCATTCGAGGTTCTTCTTCTAAACCTAGTATACTCCTCCATCATCTTCTATAATCAGGGCTTCTCTTTCACATAGGTCTTTTGCTAGAAGTAGAGATTCCAGCGAGTCAATTTGTGAACCTACAGTAGATGAGGTTATCCCTGCTGAACTTTCTTTTTATGCTGATAGAGAGTCGATTAGAAATCAGGTCTCTTCTATGTCCTCTCATGATTGTGCTGATGTTTATCCTTCACAGATTACTGAAGGTTTAATCTCTGTTGTTCGTAGAGATTATCATTGGAAGTTTGATTTCCCTATTCTAATCCCCAATGCAAACCAAAGGTTCACTTCTTTTAAAGCTGGATTTTCTTTTGTGTACACGTATCCCTTCGCATTAGATTTTAGACCTCCTATTGATCTAGTCATTATTGAATGTTTCAGCTTCTTCAATAAGTGTTTAGGACAAACCGACCCTATTGTATGGAGGGTTGTTTCATGTTTAAGGTATTTGACTAATCTGGCTCAGTTACCGTTCACCTTCTACAATCTAATCCATCTCTACTCTCCTAAATTATTCCATCACGGGATTTTTACTTTGGTGGCGAGGAGTAAGAGAGTTTTAGTCAGCCCTGATGATGATAAAGATCATGGTTGTTACGCCCGATTTGTTGTTGCTCCTACACAAGGATTAGTGGGTGAAGAGAATATGCCCTTCCCTGAGAAGTGGAACTTTGCACGTAAGTTTTCTTTACAACTTTTCTTTTTCTTTTTTTTTAAGAGTTCGTACTTCCCATGACTATTTTACTTTTGTTTTTCAGCACCCATGGGTTAATTGAGAAGATTCCCGATTTCTGTAGTTGGGTAGAAAAATTTTTAACAGTTATTCCGATAGAAGTAAAGTCTTGGAAGTACCTTTCAAATAGGTTTGGCTGGAAGGTTAAGACTCGCGGTAAATTTTTTTATTCTTCCCCTTTTTTTATTCTATTTTTTATTATAGTTTATTAACCCTTCTTTTTGTCAGGGTTTCCTATTCATGGCGTGAATGCTGAGTGAATCATAGCTTCTAGACTTTTTTTAGCCAGAGCTTAGGAGATAATCTTGAGTTCTTCATCGAAAAGAAAAGCTGGTAGACCACAGGATTCTGAAGATGAAGAGGAGCAGGATGGAAGATCTTTGGTTCAAAAGCCAAGCATATTTTCGTTCTGTTTCTGTGACCGAGCCTATTGAAGCCACTTTAGTGAGTTTTGATGAAGAGACACCCATGGCACCTCGTGAATGTGCTAAACACCTCTTTTCACGTGGGTTTGATAATGAAAGCTTTGACTTGTTGTCTGAGGAAGCACCCCTTGCCTCCTTTCCTGTGTCTGTTCTAATAGAATGCCATTTGCCTGTTCTTACCACTATTGTTTCTGCTCCGCCTGAAGCTATTATGACTTCTTCGACTGTCCCTGCTGCCAATATTTCTCGTACTGAAATTGGTTCATCAAGTGAAAGTAGGGCAATGAAGCAAATTACCACTGATGATCTTAGATGATCTTCTCTTCATTTTTGGGGTTTTAAACTACAAACTACTATTATCAAACTACTAATTGAAACTAGATTATGCTATGAGACAATTGCTCAAGTTGTATCTAACGGGAAGAAGGGCACTAGGGTCGTGACATCACCTAGGTGGCTAATTGACGAGTAGATGTTACTAAGGTTCGATTGACATAATTGGGGCTTATGCTATAACCATTGCACAATTTTACCCACTCTCTCACCTCTCGGTAGAGAGAGTGATTTTGCCCAATTGACTCTCTCGAGGCCAAATGGGTAGGCAAATTAGATCAAGCAACTAGGGTGATTACTCTCTCGAGGTTTAACCCGTTAATTGGGACTATCATTTCTCATGAGTCCATCACAATTCCTTGTTGGGTCAATTTTGGAGATTTAAACTCTCTTTCACAAGAAGAGTCAAATCCACAAAGCACAAATTAGTGTTTGCAACCACCAATTCATAGATTAAAACATAAAATCAACCCAAATAGCAAAGACCCTTAGTCAATCTAACCCTAGATGGCAACACCCATCAATTACCCACACTAGGGTTGAACCACAACCCTAGCTAATGAATTTAGATACGTATGCTTGAACAAGAAAATGAAGAAATAGATGAAGAACAAGACATATTAACTAAATGCTAAGTTAAATTAGAAGAATCTATTGTTAATTTGAAGCTAAAATGCCAAAAAGGTCTACAAAGTGAGTTCTCACGAGCGCAACCCAGTTCTGAAGATAACAGATGACCTAAAAATGGTAAAATATTCTATTTATACTGAGCTGGAAAAACTGGACAAAAATTACCCATGCGGGATCAGTGCGGGCTGCACAAAATAGACCGCGTCCGCACAAGGCTCTTGGATTTCAAAACTTGGCTCTCTGAAGTTGGGCTCCGCGGCCGCGGAGGCAGCTAGCGCGGTCTGCACAAAGATGACCGCGGACCGCAAAGTCTTGGAATCTGGCAATTTCAACTCTCTGAATCTCTACTCCGCGGACCGCACAAAATGGTCGTGCGGCCGCATTGCCTGAAGCATGATTTTTCCAACTTTCTGAATCTACCTAGTGTGGACCGCACGGAATGGACTGCGGCGGTACTAGGTATTTTGCCTTAAAGCACATTCTCTGAATCTAACTAGTGGGGACCGCACAAAGTCGTATGCAGTCGCACTAGGCCTTTTTCCCTTCAGTTTGCCCTGTCTTTGATACTTGAGCAGGTTTCACTCCCTTTTGAGGCGATCCTTGACATTTCATCACTTTGTCGATCAAACCTGCAATCAAGCACACTTATGAGCCTTTCTGGACTATTTTGTAACAATTTATAACAAAAGCGTAAGCAAAAAGGAGTATAAAATATGGCAAAATCCCTAGTTATCAACTCCCCCAAACTTAAGCTTTTCCTTATCCTCAAGCAAACAAAATAAGACCCACCCCTTGAGTAGGGATGGGCATAGTTTGGGCAAACCCGAAATCCAAACCAAAATCTAAATTTTTTAGATTTTTGGATTACAGATTGGATTTTGGATTTAATTTTTAAATTTTTTGGATTTCGGATTGGATGTTGGATTTGGTACTTTGGATTTTTGGATATCCGAAAATCCGAAAATTTTATACTTTATATTTCGTCCATTATCTATATGCCAATAATAATAAGTTAAACACCCTATCCATTAGATATTATTTCATATATGCAATATTAATTACTAAGTTACTGTCAGAATACTTTCTATTTGGACATGGTTTTACTATTTCTACTTTTTATCAGCTGTGTTATTGTCTTTGTTGTATTTTCTTGATAGTAATTTCATTACTTGAATACTTTATTTGGATGATTACGATCAGAATGAGTAACTTTTTAGACAATTTAATATGAGTACTTCATTTGGATATTCATTTAAGTAAAAAGAAGAAACATGTCAACTTATAAGCTTAAAACCGAAAATCCAAAATATCCAATCCGATTAATCCGAAACCAAACTTAAAAAATCCGATCCAATCTGATCTTATTTGGATTGGATTTGGATTGTCATTTCTTCAATCCGAAAATCGAAAATCCAAACCAAAATTTTTTTATTTAATCCGAACTGCCCGAACGCACACCCCTACCCTTGAGGAAAAATCCAAGTATTTTTAGCTGTCCTAAATTATCCTCAACAAGCATCAATTGGGACTAACATTTGCCCTCAATACGAATGAACCATTAAAAACTTTTAACTTTTGAAAAATCATGGATCAAGTGTGACACAAGAGCATCAAGAGTTGACTCATTACATCAAAGAATTCTCTCAATTGCTTTGGTCGTTGTGGAACCCAAACTCACACATCCTCAACTTTCCTAAGTAAACCTCACCTTTTAGAGTATTGACACACAAGTCGAGGTTAATGAGAATTCACTCATCTCTCTCAACAAAAAGGTCACAAGTTCGGCTCTAGGTACCATATGCTTGACCCTCGCGTAAGTATCCACTAATGCAAGCGTCATTCAACTCAAGATCATATAGGGCTATTGTGGAGTCAATGTGAAGGCTTTTGGGTAAGGGTAGGACATGTTTTTGTTCAAGTGGGTTCAATCTTCCCTTAAGCACTTCTTTTGATTCATTTGGCACAAATATCTTGACTCTTTGAGTCTTTTAACTTCTTTCTAAGGGGTTAGAGAGACATATTCTCACTCTTTCTTATGCATTTCAATTCTTTTCTCCTTTTTCAACTTTCCACGCCTTTCTTTCTTTGCTTTTCTTGAATCCCTTTTTATTCTTTTTCCCATTGAGCATTCTTTTTGTCTTTTTCTTTGCTTTCTTTTTCATTGCCTTTCCTTTTCTTAATTTTTGTGCCTTATACCACTGTTCTGTCATCATTTTCTCTCCCCCCAAACTTATATTTTTTCCATGTGCTCAAGGAAAGAATGGGTTCCAAAAGAAGGTATATTTTAGAACGGGTAAGGGCTTGTAACATGGTTCTTGGAAGAAGAAGGTCTAAGGCTCAAAAGGGTTAACTAGGAATCATATCATTGGTAGGCAATGGATTTGTTCAAAATGTCATTTTGGGTCAAGGATAGCCTACAATCACTTCTCAAGTCAACTTCCACATAGGATTTTGCCTCAACAAACATCCAGGGCAAGTTCTAGACCAATGGCTCGGGACTTGGACTCACAATTCGAATTCTCACCACACAGTTAGGGGATTGCTAAAGACATCGATTCGAGGGCCTACAACGACCATAGATACGATTTGATCACAAAATGGTCCCGAAAAACCACTTCATGATTATTGGCCAACGCAAGAGTCTCAAGGCCGCAACTTTCAAGATCCTAAACACAACATTTTGTCTTCGACCATAGGATCAAAGGCAAATGTGCTAGGCCCAAGTAAAGCTTTGCTTGATGTACCCTTAACTATAAACTACCAAAAACAAAAGAAAACAAAAACGGACTCAAACCCTTAAGAAGGTTGTCACACCATCCATCATTGGGAAGAGCCACTGGTTCACATAATACTCCACCCTTGGAAAGAACCGTGGAATTAAGAAAACCAAGGGCTTATTGGAAGTGCCAAAAATGAAACAAAAGGATATGAGCCTATCTATGAAGCTAAAAATGATTTTTTTTTACGAAAATAGAAAATAGAATAAATATTTACAATAGGGGATTAGGATATACAACAGGGGATGAATATATACAATAATGTAACTTTATATACAGACCAAAGGAAAGATAAAAAGTACGATGAAAGTAGCTAAATGTAGGATTATATACTGACCAAGTGAAAATCAAATAAAGCATAAACTAAATCAGTATCTATATATATAGTCATCTAGGGATAAATAGGGCACACCACCTCAAATAAAAGCTGGCATTGTCCCTAATGCCAACTAAAGCAAATAAAAGCACCAAAAAGTAATCAAAGGATATGAAGACTCCCTAAGCCGTGTCCGTCTGCATGGGATCATCAGTGGTCCCCAGGTTCTCTGTATGCGCGAGAACCTCAGACTGGTTCCCAGTATCTTGCTGCTGAACTGCTGAGACTGGAGCCTGGACCTGGACAGGCTGTGACTCAGGTGCATCCTGTGGCTGACTGGAGGAAGCCTATGGTGGGTTCGCCAACTGGATGATATCATCATCTGCACTAGGCATCTTCCTCCTCTTCTTTGGAGGCCTCTGAACCATCTCTGTATCTGGGGCTGCTACTAGAACTGCTGCTGGAGTCGTGTCCTCAAATAATAAGTCTAAAGGCAACTGGTCTACCTTTAGTCTATGCACATCTGCTCTCAACTCCTTTACGGACTCCCAGGAGGTCCGTGTCTTGCACATCTTCTTGTGCTCCTTGGAAAGCTCCTTGAGGGCCTTGCCATGTGAGGCTACTGCCTTTGCCAACTCCTAAGTACTGAGGATCTTCTCCTGGTTGTCAAGTAACTTCTTCAATGCATCCTCAATGGACTGTGGGACCTGTGCTGGCTGAGGAGCCGACTGAGCTGCAATGGCAGAGGTCAAGGTGGACAACTTGGATGAAGTAGTATACATCCAGTTGTTCAGGCTCTGAAGTGTCTGGCTCAGTCAGTGAGCTGTGATAGGATGGGCCCAGGAAGATGGAATCTCCGGGCCAGCTAAAGTGGAAGGACCAGGAAGCAATTCTGCATTAGTGAAAGGTTCGGGAGGCATGTCAGCAACTATTGAGGCAGGCACAGTGGAGGCTTTTACCGCAACTGGCTCTTCAAACTGTCCAGTTGGGGCAGAATCAGGGGGATTGTAGTTCTTTTCCATAGGGTTGTCTGGCCCCCTCAAACTGTACCATGAAAATGGAGAAACCGGCTTGGCTTTGACATCATACGCCTTCTTTTCCATCTCCAAGTCCCGAAAATACATAAAGAGAGTGTTTGGGAAAGGGTAGTTCTGGTTAGCTTTTGCACCCACGAGAGAGATGATGCGGGACATCACATTCCCCACATTGATGGGGTAACCCGCCATGATCGATGCAACCAACACCGCCCGGTGGATAGGAAGAGTATGGTCATGTGGTGGATAGGAAGAGTCTGGTCATGTGTTGTCAGGTCCAACCTACTGCAAATGAAGGTCTCCCAACCCTTAGCCTCAAAGTTCAGGGTCCCCCTCACTATTTTAACCACTGTAGTCAGCCATTCAGGAACGGTACCTGAGATTGCCAAGTACTGAGCTAACCATGTGCGGACCCCCTCACCCATCTCTAACTTGGCCAGATAGAGAGACTCATCTTCTTCATTGAACCCCAAATAATCATTCAGATATTTCCCGTCAAACAAAACATTTTTGTTTTGAACCTTGTTCACTTTGGAACCTTGACGATGTGGGCCACATTATAATAGAATTCCCTGACTATATGCTCATTTGCATCAATGCACTTCTCCATAAATATCTCTCAGCCTAGTCTAATTCTAAATTCCCTCTGCATGCTAGGGTTGTGGGGTAGTAAGTCTTTGTCAATGAAGCTCCTCTTCGGTATCAAGTGCCTTACCGGCCACCACTCCCTAAACTAATGGTAGGCCAATTGGCTCACAAATCTATTTTCCCACCCTTTGGCCTTCCTAGTTCGGTCCATTCCCCCCGCCTGAGGTTCACTACCCTCATCTCCGCCTGCACTCTCCCCAGATAATGAAGTTGTAGGATACGTGGAGTCGTCCCCACTACCGGCTGCTAACTCCTCAAATGAACCAGAAACTACATTCACCGGCCTCTTGATAGTGGGTGATGCTGGAGGGGTATCAGTCAGTTGGAAGTTGGTGGTGATGTGAGTTGGGGCTAAGTCTGAGGAGATGTCCTGGGATGGTATATACTCACTCCCCGAGGAATGGGAAATATCTCTATCTGCAGCTTTTATCAACTTTTGGGTGTTTTTGATGTTTTCCCGAGCTTGGGGAGTGAGTTTGACTATTCTCTTTCCTTTGCCCCCTCGGGAGGAATCACCTCTCCCGAGTTGTTTTAATCCTTTGCCTCCTCATTTAACCATTGTCTGCAAACACACATATCTAACATTGTTAGTTTAAGCACAGACAGTGAAACAGATGCAACATGAATTGCAGAATAGAAGCTCAGACAGTTAAAGAAACAATTGCAGTAACTGGTTAGTGCGGTCCACACAAAATGAACGTGCGGCCCCATAGGGGCCACCACGAACCGCACATAATTAACCGCGGTCCGCACAAGTATAAGGCCCCCTCAAACATTCTCTCTGAATCTCACCACCGCGGACCGCACAAAATGGTCTTGCGGCCGCGGTGGCAAACTTCAGAGAGTCATCATTTCTTGCTCATACCAGTGCGGACCGCACAAAATGGACGTGCAGCCGCAGTGGAAAACTTCAGAGACTTAATACTTTTGCAATTACGTCCAGCACTGCATCAACTCAATCCCTGCAACATCTCACAACCAATTAGCTCAAAAATCAATCCTAACTACCAAGAAAATCAAAGAAAAACAAAAAGAAAATACATGGGTTGCCTTCTAAGAAGTGCCTGATTTAACATCGCGCACGACACGGGTTACTATCATATCATTTGAAATGCACCACAGCCACCACATAGCTATCATCAATCTTCCTAAGATAATTCTTGACACGGTGCCCATTCACCCCAAAGACTTCACCACTTTTATTTTTCAAATCTAAAGCACGAAATAGGGTTACACATACAACTTCAAATGGCCCACTCCACTTTGATTTCAGCTTTCCGGGAAACAACCTTAGACGAGAGTTGAACAAGAGGACCAAATCACCAACCTTGAACTCCTTTCCACAAGCATATTTTTCATGCAAGTTCTTCATTTTGTCCTTATACAAGGACGAACTAGAGTATGCATGGAACCGGAATTCTTCAAGTTCGTTTAGTTGTTCAACACGAATATTGGCCGCAACATCCCATTCAATATTAAGCTTTCTCAAGGCCCACATGGATTTATGCTCCAATTCCACTTCTAGGTGACATGCTTTACCAAACACCAATCGGTACGGCAACATACCAATTGGGGTCTTGTAAGCGGTCCGGTAAGCCCATAGAGCATCATCTAACTTTTTGGACTAATCGGTCCTATTGGCATTGGCAGTTTTGGACAAGATGCTCTTGATTTCTCTATTTGAAACATCAACTTGGCCACTTGATTGCGAATGGTAAGGTGTAGAGACTTTGTGCTTGACACCATACTTGGAGAGCAAGGTATCAAAAGCTCTATTACAAAAATGCGATCCTCCATCACTAATGATTGCCCGGGGTGTACCAAACCTGGTGAAAATGCTCTTTTTAAGAAATGCCACCACACTCCTAGCTCCATTATTAGGCAAGCCACGGCCTTAACCCATTTTGACACATAGTCCACTTCTACGAGAATGTAAGTGTTCCCACACGAGCTAACAAAAGGGCCCATAATATCAATACCCCAAACATCAAAGATATCAACTTCAAGAATTGTGTTAAGAGGCATCTCGTCTTTCTTGGAAATCCCGCCCGCTCGTTGGCATTGATCACATCTTTTAACTAAATCACTGGTGTCTTTAACTAAAGTTGGACAATATAAACCACAACTCAACATTTTCGAAACCGTCCTCACCCCTCCATGATGGCCACCATAGGGGAAGGAGTGAAAAGCCTCCAAAATACTCAATTGTTCACCCTCCGGGACACACCTTCTAATCAAACCATCCATGCAAATCTTAAACAAGTATGGATAATCCCAATAAAAATCCAAACTATTCCGTTTGAGTTTCTTCCTTTGGTTAGAAGAGAGCTCACACGAGACAATTCCAGTTACAATGAAATTTGCAATGTCCGCGAACCATGGCATGTCACACATTGACACGGAAAGAAGTTGCTCGTCGGGGAATGTATCAATTATCTCAAGACCATCACATGGCCTTCCTTCCTCCTCCAAGCGGGACAAATAGTCCGCAACTTGGTTCTCACTTCTCTTCCGGTCCACTATTTCTAAATCAAACTCTTGAAGAAGTAACAATGATGACTATAAAATATTCATATATGTCAATTATCTGTATTTTCTAATAGTATTTTGTAGGAAATAAAAATATCATGATAAAGCAAATAAAGGAATAAAAAGAGATCACGAGGCATCATGGCAAAGAACCATGAGGCATCATGGCAAAAGAACCACGAGGCATCATGGCACCTTATGAGATTTAATTTTTATAAAAAGGATGTCATATTTGTGTTGAAGAAGGGAAAAGAGGATCATATGTACCTAATTAATAACTTTTATCTAGTTTTGGTCTTTGCTTCTCTCTTTATATATTTCACTTTATCTTGTAGCCTTTTGGATTTTCTAAGAATATTGATAGTATTTTAAGAATTCCTTTCTTTGTGAGATTTAAATATTCCATAATGGAGTAATCTCTTTCGTTGGGATAGTTGATGAAGCTCGATATTGTTATAATATTAATCTCAATTTTACTACATTCTTGACCTAAAACTTTCTAGTTGTATTTCTATATTGTGTTGGAATATTAGTTTTAATTAATTATTATCATTTCTATCTATTTATTATCCAAAGTTAGTTGTATATCAATTTTGTAATTCTCATGAAACAAAATTAATATACGATAACTATTGGGTAAAATAATAGAGTGAGAGTAATTCTTTTTAAGCTATCTTCCAAGTCTTTAATCATGCTTACTTCCATTCAAATTTTCACGAAGGAGTTGTAGTTGGCAAGATTATTGATTTTTTAGTAAAAAGTAATCGCAAGAGGATATTTCTATATTGTGCTGGAATATTAGTTTTAATTAATTATTATCACTTCTATCTATTTATTCTTCAAAGTTAGTTGTATGTCAATTTTGTAATCCTCACGAAGCAAAATTAATATACGATAACTATTGGGTAAAATAATAGAGTGAGAGTAATTATTTTTAAGCTATCATTCCAAGTCTTTAATCTTGCTTACTTACATTTTAATTGTCACAGAGGAGTTGTAATTGGCAAGATTATTGATTTTTAATAAAAAGTAATAGCAAAAGGTTTTTGCTATCTTTTAGCACAATTCAGGCAAGAAAATTATTTCAGTTTAATCGTCACGAGTCATATATCAATTGATTTACATAACCTCACGAAGTATTATTAATTGATTATTTCTTAGTGAGCAAATATAATTGTATTAGCAATAATTAATTATTCCTAAGAGAAATACATGTAGAAGCTAAGATTTTATTATTATCACGCTATCGAGTGAATTCAATAATTTTCAACTCTTTTTAAATATAAATCTTCCGAAAGTTATTTTGTTTCAACTTGAGCAACTTAAATTTTCCACAAACAAAACTTCATCAATTTGGTTCTCTCAAATAGTAGTAAGAATATTATAAGTTTGTAGCTAAATTCTCCAATCTCTGTGGGACGATATCATAAACTATACTAGAATTTGACAGAGTACGAGCAGCAAAATCTTATACCCATTGGCCTCGTCAAATTTTTGGCGCCGCTGCCGGGGATTGGCATACATATACTTCAGATTAAATATTTATTACTAATTTGAGAACTTATTATAATATTTTTCTTTCTCATTATAATTACAACCAACTATTTTTATTAAATCCTTTAGTATATCTAATTAGACTATTATCAGTACTTTACTAACCAAAAACAAATATACTATAATCAATACTTTCATAGTCTCACACACTATTAATTGCCCCTATATATATTATCGTTGTAATTTTAGATACTATTACGAGTATTATTACTAATACTTTGAATAATATTATATTTTCTTGTCACAATTTACTTATTGCGTCATTTCTATATATCTATTTTATTTCAAGTGTGGTATAATATTACTATTATCTATAAATAATAAAATTATTGTACTAATACTTTTTATTATCCACTTTAACGCCTATTTTCTTTTAATCATCCTTGCAATCTTTTATTATTATTGTTTATTGCTATATTATTTTAGAAACTAATTTTCTTTACTTTATGAATTTCAAATAGTTTATGACCCGCTCTTCTACAAAAGAGTTGGCAAGTTACGATCATAAAATTGAAAGATCTCTTCGATCGCACAAGAAAGGACAAACGTCTTCTCAAACAATAGCTTGTGAAGGAATGGAGAATCAGGAAGTAGAAAATATAAATCCACGCGAAGTACCACCACCAGTCCAAATAGAAGATCAATTTGATGAAGTGGCGCCAAGACCAGCAAACAGAATCCTAAGGGATTATGCTAGACCAGACCACTTCAACCGTGAATCAAGTGTCAGGAAGCCCCCAGTGGCAGCCAACAACTTTGAAATCAAGACCGGCCTGATTCAAACGATCCAACAATCTTGTATCTTTACTGGAGATTCAAGTGAAGATCCACATAGTCATCTAATTAATTTTCTAGAACTAGTTGAAACTGCTAAGTATAATAGAGTATCCCCTTAAGGAATTAAATTAAGGCTATTTACTTTTTCTTTAAAAGGACATGACAAGACTTAGTTGCGAAGTTTGCCACAAGGTTCCATTACCATATGGGATCAAATGACTCAGAAAATTTTAAACAAATATTTTTTCCTACTAAAACTACAAAGTTAAGACAAGACATATCTAATTTCTTATAGACTGGCATATAGTCAGTTTATCAAGCTCGGGAAAGGTTAAAAGCAATGTTAAGAAAATGTCCACACCACGATATTCCTGAACATATGCAATTGTATATTTTTTATCACGAGCTAAAACCCTCTTCCAGAAATATGATAGATGCAGTTGCAGGAGGTTCAGTAATGGGAAAGACCACAGAAGAAGCATTGCAATTGTTGAATGAAATTTCTGAGAATGCCATTCAATGGCCATCTGAGCGTATAATTATCAAGAAGACTGCTACAGTAAATCAGGTTGATGCTTTAAATACACTAACGCAACAAATTTTTTCTTTGGCACAAAAGTTTGAAACTTTTCGGTGAATATCAACAACCAAGCCAATCTGAGGCTCGTGAAATGTGTGGAGGAAATCATCAGAACCATGAATGTCAAGCAACCAATCACAAGGATGAACATGTCAATGTCATCGGTTACAAGCAGTATCCTTTTGGAAGTCCTATGGCACAGAAACATCCAGGATTTCAATGGAGCAACCCAAATGGTGCAGAGAATTCTCAAAGCTTCCAGAAGCAACAAATACAGGGTCCACCCGGATACTAGAATCCAAACCATGGTCAATCAAATTTTAGACCTTATCAACAAGAAGGGCCCTATCAACAAAGGCCTCAACAAGCTCATTCAAGTCTTGACGATCATTTGTATAAGTATATTAAGGTCACTGATGAAAAGATGGAGAGCCGAAATCCATCTCTCAAAAATCTAGAAATACATTGGAGCCAATTGGCAGCTCTTGTTCCAAAAAAGATTCAAGGTCCTTTACCAAGCAATATAGAGAAAAACCCAAAAGAGCACCTTAAGGCCATCACCTTACGGTCAGGTAAGGAGCTTGATGAACCCAATGCAGACCAGTCAGAACAACAGGTAAACAACGGTAAGAATGTTGAACTACCCTATGAACCTTCTAAAAAGAATGAATTCAAGAAAAAAGAAGAAAAAAATATTGAAAAATTGACTCCTCTCCCTCCGACTATTCCCTTTCCACAAATAATGAAGAGAGAAAAGCTTGACAACCAATTTGCAAAATTTTTGGACATTTTAAAACAAATTCACATCAATATTCTTTTTACTGATGCTTTGTTAGAAATGCCTTCATATGCCAAATTTTTAAAGGAAATTTTGTCAAGTAAAAGAAAATTAGAAGAAGTTTCTATGATAATGTTTACAGAAAAATGCAGTGCTATACTTCAAAATAAGCTACCACAAAAACTTGGCGACCCAGGTAGTTTTACAATTTCATGCACTTTGGGAGGAGTATATTTTGAAAAAACACTTTGTGATTCTGGAGATTCAATAAATTTGATGCCATTTTCTATCTTTAAAAAGTTAGATCTTGGTGAAATAAAAGACACAAGTGTTTCTCTTCAGTTTGCAGATCAAAGTTCTAAGAAACCTAAGGGAATAATTGAAAATGTACTCGTAAGAGTAGATAAGTTTGTTTTCCCTGTAGATTTTATAGTGCTTGAAATGAAAGAATGTCCTAATGAACCAATAATTTTGGGTAGACCATTTCTTGCTAGAGGAAGAGCAATTATGGATGTTCATCAAGGACAATTAATTTTAAGAGTTGATGAAGAAAGAGTCATATTTGATATGCAAAAGATACTAAGATATTCAGGAGATGAAACATCATCTTCATGTTTTTCAATTAACATGATTAGTTTTCTTACAGATGAATTCAAAGATGATCAATTAATTCTAGATTCAATGGAAAGATACTTGATCAAATCATGCGCCACATAGGACGATGATCCCACCATTAGAAGAGAAGCTGAAATATTGGACAAAGATTCAGAAGAAAAAGAGATGAAATCCGAAAAAGTTCAATAAAAATTGAACTCAAAACTCTCTCATCTCATTTGAAATATGTTGATCATGAGCAAGAATTATTTCCAGTAATTATTTCATCTTCTCTTACTGCAGAACTAGAAAATAGTTTGATTAAAGTATTAAAATCACACAAAGGAGCCTTGGGGTGGATTGTAGAAGATATTTAAGGGATTAGTCCGGCTATTTGTACACACAGAATCCTCATGGAAGATAGTTACAAGTCAATAGTCCAGCCGTAAAGAATATTGAATCCAGCAATGCAGGAAGTAGTTAAAAAGGAGATCGTAAAGCTGTTGGCAGCAGGTATTATATACCCCCTTTCTGACAGCCCATGAGTAAGTCCCATCCAGGTAGTACCAAAGAAAGGAGGTATGACTATCATAAAAAATAAAAATAATGAGCTCATACCTACCAGGACTGTTATAGGATGGAGAGTCTGTATTAATTACAGACGTCTCAATGATGTCACTAGAAAAGATCATTTTCCTTTGCCATTTATTGATCAAATGTTAGAAAGAATTGCAGGATATGGTTTTTACTGTTTTCTTGGTGGCTACTCAAGATATAATCAGATACCAATCGCACCAGAAGATCAATATAAGACAACCTTCACATTCCCTCATGGAACTTATGCCTACAGGAGAATGCCATTTGGTCTATGCAATGCCCCTGCTACATTTCAACGTTGCATGTCGGTAATTTTTGCTGACATGACTGACAAATTTCTTGAAATTTTTATGGATGATTTTACACTATTTGGAAAAACATATAAGGATCTTAACCACTTGACCTTAGTTCTTACAAGATGTGAAGAAACAAACTTAGTTCTTAATTGGGAAAAATATCATTTTATGGTTACGGAAAAAATTATTTTAGGACATAAAATCACTGCTAAATGGATAGAGGTTGATAAGGCAAAAATTAATCTTATAGAAGGATTACCCCCTCCCACAACTGTGAAAGAATTAGAAGCTTTATAGGTCATGTAGGTATTTACAAACGATTCATGAAAGATTTCTCAAAGATTTCAAAATCGCTGACTAACCTCTTGATGAAAGACATTAAGTTTGATTTTTCAGGTGAATGTGTGAAAGTGTTTGAAACCCTTAAGGAAAGGTTATCAACTGCACCTGTAGTTGTGTCCCCTGATTGGAACCAACCTTTTGAGGTCATGTGTGATGCTAGTGATACAGCAGTTGGAGCTGTTTTAGGCCAAAGAAAGGATAAATTTTTTTGTCCCATTTACTATGCTAGTAGGACATTGAGTGAGACTCAAGTGAATTATAACACAACAGAAAAAAAGTTACTAACAGTAGTGTTTGCTTTCGATAAATTCCGTTCCTATTTGATAGGAACCAAGGTCACTGTTTTTACTGATCATGCAGCTTTAGAATACCTCTTAGCTAAGAAAGATGCTCGACCTAGATTGTTAAGATGAATTTTACTTCTGCAAGAATTTGACCTTGAGATAAAGGACAAGAAAGGGATAGAGAGCCAAGTAGCTGACCATTTGTCTAGATTAGATAAACCCCCCTTGAGTTTAATGAGATAAAAGAAGAATTTCCTGATGAACACGTTTTTTCAGTTGACACAATTGCGACTCAACCACCCCGATTTGCAGATATCGCAAACTACTTGGTTGGAAAGTGGATACCGCAAGATTTCTCTTACAAGCAAAGAAAAAAGCTTATATCTGATGCAAAGTATTATCTGTGGGATGAACCTTACTTTTTCAAAAATTGTGCAGATAATATCATTAGAAGGTGTGTACCTGAAGCAGAGATGAATAAAATTCTATATCACTGTCACGATGGAGCAATTGGAGGACATTATGTAGCAAATCGAACATCTTTTAAAGTCTTAGAAGCTGGATTCTTCTGGCCCACACTCTTTAAAGATGTCCGAGCATATGTAGCACAATGTGACAGGTGTCAGAGGACAGGTAATATCACCAAGAGATATGAGATTCCATTGCAATCAAAACAGGTATGTAAAATATTTGATGTTTGGGGAATAGATTTTATGGGTCCTTTTCCTTCTTTTCACTCTTTTGAATATATCCTTCTAGCTGTGGATTACGTGTAAAGATGGGTTGAAGCCATCCCCACAAGAAAGAATGATGCTCGTACAGTGTGTAATTTTCTTAGAAAAAATATTTTTACCAGATTTGGCACATCGTGAGTTATCATTAGTGACCAAGGAACTCATTTCATCAATAGGAAATTTTCTGCTTTACTGTCAAAATATAATATGACTCACAAAACAGGAACACCATATCATGCTCAAACTCAAGGGCAAGTTGAGGTTTCCAATCGCGAGTTAAAAAGAAATCTTGAAAAAATGGTTGGAATCTCAAAAAAAGACTGGGATTTAAAATTAGATGATGCATTATGGGGATACCGTACGACATTCAAAATTCCAATTGGAACATCTCCATATAAATTAGTCTTTGGAAAAGCTTGTCATTTGCCCGTAGAATTAGAACATAAAGCTTTTTGGGCATTGAAAGCACTAAACTTTGATTTAACCTCCGTTGGTAAAAAGCGATTTATTCAGGTTAATGAATTGGAAGAACTTAGAGTAGGCGCCTACGAAAATGCTAAAATTTTCAAAGAAAAAACAAAAATATGGCATGACAAGTTGATCTGGCCAAAGAGTTTCAAAATTGGAGATCAGGTACTTCTTTACAATAGTCGACTCGGGTTATTCCCAGGAAAATTAAAATACAGATGGACAGGTCCTTACAATGTTATAGGTGTTACTGTATACGGAATAATTGAAATTCATAAAAATGGAGGAGACACGTTTAAGGTAAATGGTCACAAGCTAAAATTGTACATTGGAAGGAACTTTGAACAACATCAGAACTCAGAACTAGGATACAAAACCCGTAGCCATTGAGGGAGAAGTAGTGGAGCCTCATAAGCCCGACATAGATTTGGGTAATTAAATGCTTAATCAATTGATCTGGTCAATATCTAGGTTATTGTACAACTAGAATTCCAAATCACCTACAACTAGATTTAGAAATACCATTTAAATTTCAAATCTGAGTAAAAGTGGTTGAGTTTGCAAAACAGTTTTTAACAATTGGGCTGAGTCCAAGTATTATGTCAAAATAGTGAGGAAACAAAAATAACAACCCCTGAAGGGTCCAAAGCGTTGACACGAAGCCCATATATGACAATTTATCCAAATAATGATGATATCAAGTAAGTTTAATCAAATACACGGTAAAAAAATACTCGGGATGGACCAAGTCGCAATCCCCAATAGTAACGACCCCACGCTCATCATCAAGCGCGTGTCTCACCTCAATATAGCACTACGATGTGCAAATGCGGGGTTTCAAACCCTCAGGACATCATTTACATTCATTACTCACCTCAAGCCGCCAAAACTCTAAATCCTATGCCCTTGCCTCTCAAATCGGCCTCATCGCACGTCGAATCTGACCAAAACCATAATGAATATGTCACAATTGGCCAAAAGAACAATACCCAATCTAAAACAATCCAAAAATATTAAAAATCCCAAAATTGGCAATACCCGAGCCCCGGGCCCACTTCCCAAAACTCAGAAATTTTCACATCTACAGGTTCCTTATCTCACCAGGAGTCTATACATATAAAGAACACCAAAATCGGAGTCCAAATGACCCTTCAAATCCTAGTTTTTTGCTCTCTTAAGTTCAAGCCCTAAACCACCATTTTTGTCCATTAATTTCTTAAGTTTTCAGTCCTAATCCATGTAATAGCACCATAGTATCGTGTTTTGGGTCAAAAAATCAATACCTTATCGAAGCTCCTCAAAAATCCCTCTTCAAAATCGCCCACAATTCTCCAAGTCTGAAGTTAGAAATGAGAAACCCTTCAAAATTCGCGAAGATGAAATTAAATATTTCTGCCCAGGCAAAACCGCTCCTGTGGTAAAAATCCCGCTTCTGCGGTACCACTTCTGCGGAAATTACTAAAACCCCAGGGATCACTTCTGCGACCAAAATTCCGCATCTGCGGCTTCGCAGATGCGGCTCCTCGTCCGCTTCTGCGGAAACAGCTTCAAGCCTAAAACTCGCACCTGCGGCTCCCCTTTCGCACCTGCGACTGTGCTTCTGCGGCTTCCTCCTCGCTCCTGCAATACCGCTTCTGCAGTCCCAATTCTGCAGAAGCAAAAAAAACCAGGAGCAGCAGCAAATTCTAAATTGCACAAGTCCAAAACTTCCCGTTAACCATCCGAAATCACCCCGAACCTCCCCGGGACCTCAACCAAAAGCACCAACACATCCTATAACATCATTCAAACTTGTTACAATCATAAAAATACCTCAAACAACACCAAAACCATCAAATTACATTGAATTCAAGACTAAGTTCTTCTAAAACTTCTTAAACATGCATTCGCTAAAAAACCCAACGAAATCACCTCCGAATGACCTGAAATTTTGCACACACATCCCAAATCACCTAACGAAGCTACTGCAACTCTCAAAATTCCATTCCAACCCTCGGATAAAAATCTTGCCTATCAACCAAAATTCGCCAAAATACTAACTTCGCCAATTCAAGCCTAATCCTACACCAGACCTTCAAAACCACTTCCACTCAATCGAGCATTCTGTTCTACGGTATTGGTGGACTTGACTGGCAAGAAGTGAGCTGATTTGGTGAGTCGATCCACTATTACCCAAATTGAGTCGAACTTTCACTGAGTGCGAGGTAATCCTACGACGGAATCCATATTGATCACCTCCCACTTCCACATTGGTATTTCCATAAGCTGGGTTAACCGACCGGGCCGCTGATGCTCAGCTTTTACTTGCTAACAATTTGGACATTTAGATACAAAGTCAGCCATACCCCTCTTCATACCGTTCCACCAATAAATTTCCTTGAGATCGTGATACATTTTCATAGAACCCGGGTGCACCGAATACCTAGAATGATAAGCCTCCGCCATTACTCTCTCCCGAAGGTTATCCACATCTGGAACACATAGCCTTCGTTGACATCGTAGCACATCATCATTGTCGTCAAATGAAAATGCTGAAGTTTTGTTGTTCAGAACTGCCTATTTCATCTATGCCAATGCTGGATCGATGAACTGTCTTACTTTCACTACAAGCGATGATTTTGCTCTATTACGCACCATAATTTCCTCCTCATTTGGGGTCGAAATGCAAACCCCAAGACTGGCCAACTGATAGACCTCCTGAGCTAGGAGCCTCTGATCCGCCCCCAAGTGAGCAAAACTACCCATGGATTTTTGACTGAGGGCGTCGGCCACAACATTAGCCTTTCCAGGATGGTATAAGATGTTCATATCATAATCTTTAAGCAATTCTAACCACCGCCGCTGCCTCAAATTTAACTCCTTCTGTTTGAACAAATATTGGAGACTCTTGTGGTCTGAGAACACATCCATATGGACCCCATAAAGATAGTGTCGCCATATTTTCAAGGCAAATACAACTGCTGCAAGCTCCAAATCATGGGTCCGGTAATTCTTCTCATGATTATTGAGTTGCCTTAAAGCATATGCTATAAACTTCCCATGCTGCATCAATACACACCCCAAACCGACCCTGGAAGCTTCGCAATAGAGCACAAATTCTTATGTGCCTTCCGGCAAGGCCAATATCGGTGCCGAAGTCAACCTTGACTTCAATTCCTGAAATTTTTTCTCACAAACATCGGACCATTGGAACTTAACTGCTTTCTGCGTCAATTTAGTCAATGGGGAGGCGAGGGTAGAGAATCCCTCCACAAACCTCCGGTACTACCCCGCTAAACCCAAGAAGCTACGAACCTCCGTCGGGGTCGTGGGTCTAGGCCAATCCTTCACCGCTGCAATATTCTGGGGATCCACCTGAATTCCCTCACTGGAAACAACATGACCCAGAAAAGTGGCGGACTCCAACCAAAGTTCACATTTTGAGAATTTAGCGTACAACTGGTGATGATGAAGAGTCTGCAAAACTACTCTGAGGTGATCAGCATGATCCTCCCTGCTCCGCGAATAAACGAGGGTGTAGTCAATGAAGACAATCACGAAGGAGTCTAGAAATGGCTTGAAAACCCGATTCATAAGGTCCATGAAAGCTGCCAGGGCGTTTCTTAGCCCAAAAGACATGACCAAGAATTCGAAGTGACCATAGCGAGTTCTGAAGGCGGTTTTAGGAATTTCCTACTCTCTGATCTTCAACTGGTGATACCCGGATCGCAAATCAATTTTAGAGAAGAACTTTGCACCTTGTAATTGGTCGAACAAATCATCTATCCGAGGCAAAGGATATTTATTCTTGATGGTGACTTTGTTAAGCTGTCGATAATTAATGCACATCCGAAGTGACCTATCCTTCATTCTGACAAAAAGAACCGGAGCACCCCACGGCGACACACTCGGTCGTATGAACCCCTTTTCTAATAAATCCTTCAGCTGCTCCTTTTAACTCTCTTAACTCTACTGGCGCCATTTTGTATGGAGGAATAGATATTGGCTGGGTATCTGGCAATACATCAATCCCGAAATCAATCTCCCTATCTGGTGGAATACCTGGAAGCTCATCTGGGAACACTTCAAGAAACTCGTTCACAACCGGCACGGACTCGAGGGCAGACACTCCTGAAGTAGTGTTGGCCACCCGGACCAAATGATAGATACATCCCCTTTTAATCATCTTTGAAGCTTTAAGGTAGGAAATAAACCTACCCTTCGGCACCACACCATTCCCCTTCCACTCGATAACCGGCTCATTGGGGAACTCGAGTTTCATGACTCTTGTTCGGCAGTCAAGTTTAGCAAAGCGAATAAAGCCAGTCCACTCCCATAATCATATTAAAATCCACCATTCTGAGCTCAATAAGATCGGCCATGGTAATGCGACCACATACCGTGACGACACAATTCCTATAAACTCGCGAGGCTGCAATAGAATCACCAACCGGAGTCGATACAGAGAACGGCTCATGAAGCTATTTGGGTTCTATCCCAAAACTTGAAGCAATGAATGGGGTGACATAAGACAAAGAGGACCCCAGATCAATAAGAGCATAACAATCAATGGCCTAAACAGAAAAGATACCTGTAACAACATCTGGAGAAGCCTCAGTATTCTGGCGACCACTCAAAGCATAGAACCGGCTAGGTCCACCCCTACTACGAGCTCCACCCCTAACTGCACCATGCCCTGCTAGAGCTGGAGGACGCACGGATGATGTAGCAACTGAAGACCCGGATGACTGGGCAGATCCCATACCCATACCCTGACTGGGCGTACGGCAGTCCCGCTGGATGTGACCTCTCAACCCATACCTATAACATACCAAAATATCCAAATAGCAAGTCTCTGTATGGAACTTCCCACACTTGGGGCATGTAGCTCTCCCCTGCTGCTGGGACCTCACTCCTGGACGACCGGACTGACGGAACCTCCTGCTGTCTGAATTTGGTCTCGAGTGACTGCTTTACTAGTAACTGTGCACAGGTGGCGGTGCACTCGCTGAGGACTGAGCATATGAATGGGATGGCCCTGATGACCCTCTCCCCGAAACTGGTCTCCCTAAGTGACCCGTTGACCGGGCCCTGCTGCTACTCTCCCTTTCTGCCCGTATCTTCAACTTCCTAGCCTCTATGGCCTGAGCGAATCCTAAAATCTTTCCATAATTCATATATGAGTGCAAGGCCATTGTAGCAGCCTCATTCACTACCAAAGGACTAAGACCCTGAACAAAACGCCGCACTCGAGCATCCATGGTCGACACTAACTGAGGAGCATACTTGGACAACCTCACAAACTCCATGTGGTACTCCCAAACACTCATGCTGCCCTGCTTGAGAACCTCGAACTCAGTGGCGCGAGCTGCCATTGTCTCGGTAGGCAAGAAGTGGTCAATAAAGGCATCTACAAACTCATCCCATCTCACCGGAGGTCTTCCCTCCGCACGGGAATCCTCCCACATCTCGAACCACGAACGCATTGCTCCCCTTAACCTGTATGAAGACAACTCAAACCCATCTGTCTCTGTAGCCTTCATCACTCGGAGGGTCTTATACATCTCATAAAGGAAATCCTGCGGATCGGCCTCTGGGTCTATGCTTGAGAACTCTGGCGGGGCCAATCGCACTGGTGGACTCTAAAGCTAGTAGAATCTCCTTGTCCGCTGGAGGACACAGGGGCATCATGAGATCTCTGGGCCTGAGAGGCCACTAACTTTGTCAACATAGGGATGGCTCCTCTAAGGTCCCCATCAGAAACCCCGGGACCGGAAGCTGGAACAGTATCAGGATTAGGAGTATCGGCGGGAGGGATGGTGGCACCCTCTACCGCAACTAGAACAGGAATGCTTGGATCTATAATAGATGGGTCGGGCAGATTCAAGGCCGGGGAGTCAATCTCACCCACGGGAGAGGTACATGATTCATGGCCACACTTGGGGTAGCATCAGTCCCAAGGCCGAGTCTAGCTTTCTTCTTAGGTGCCATTTCTGAAAATTCGGAACAGAGCACGAGTTAGACATAGATACTTCCACTTTCCACTTCATCGCACGATATGGAATAACAAAAAAGAGGATAGTTTCCTAAATGCCCGTGTAGACCCCTACTTATAGATGTGGTCGACAACACAGCGATAAAAAGGGCTCTACTAGGCACAGCTCCGAGAAATGCTACAACTCTTTTAAAACCTGAGGCTCTGATACCAAGTTTGTCACGCCCTGAATCCGAGGGACATGACCGGCGCTCGACCGGGTAGCCCCAGTCAAGCGGACCTGAGTGCCTCTCCTACCCCACGTGTTACCCCGCATTTTTCATTACTTATTAGCCAAGAGAAATAACCATTTACAAACAAAACACCTTTTTATTACAAAACATACATATGGTACATGATTCTTAGCATGGTTTATACTTTACATAACCTAACGTGTACACATTTCCTATCTACGGAGCCTCTAAACATGAAAAGGGATGATATCGTACTTGCCGGTAACAAGGCTCCGGCTATACCTTATACAAATACAAAAATAAGACTCCAGAATAAAGGCGGCATGAGCCACGCAGGGCCCCGAAAGGAAAGTGGCTCACTAATTCAGCTGGCGGGAAGGGATGATGAGCTACGGTCGGTGGACTAGAGCCTATGGATCCACCTACAATCATAACACGAATGTAGTTCCCCCGGCAAAAGGGACGTCAGTACACTTGAATTGTACTGGTATGTATGAACAAACTTGCTCCAAGTAAACTCAAGCCATAAACAAGTAGGTAACAGTAATAGAAACAACAATCAAATGCACAAGAAAAGGAACAATCAAGCCAAACAAGTTTTCAATCTCTCCTGTTTTCCACCTTCCACAATTCCACACCAATGATTTCACAATTTGCTCAAATGTTTATTTCAATAGTGATTTCGATCACTTTTCCACCCTTATTACCTCGTCCACCCTTATTACCTCGGCCACCCTTATCACCACAACCCACACCTTATAATTTCGTGTTGCGGCGCGCAACCCGATCCCAATGTATAGTCACAATCCTCAAACAACACAACAACAATCAACAAATCACAAGGATCAACAACAACGCTACTTAAGAAATAACAACAACAATTTACAAGTATTTCCACAACCATCAATACTATTTTCCTTCACATCCAACAACTCACATGTGCTTTACATTACAACGACAATTACCCACAATAAGCCATAGATGTGGCTATCACAGTTATTCCAGTTGCATCGTTCACAATTTTCTTCCATCATTTGTTTCTCAACTCTTACCACAACACTCAATCAAACCAATCACAAGAATTCCACAATAATCACAATCATACAAATCACAATAATTTTCATGAATAAGTCACGTAGATATCACATACCAAACATTCGTACACCAAACAAGGCGATTCTACTAAGATCAAAGTTAGCCATACATACCTGGAGCCAAATTCCCTTTTAAGATCTACTTCCAACTTTACCAAAAAGCCTGGCAACGTCGATCTAGTGGACAAATTAATACATATTTGTTAGAATCAAAGTTCACAATTACTACCCGAACATATTTAGGTTATCAACCCTCCTTTACATAATTTTTTACTCCCATCTAATTACTCTTACTAGATTTCAGGTTTTAATAGACATGCATGAGTGTTTCGACCCCTATTAACAAGAATCAATGCATAAGAATATCCCTTTTTATTAAAATTTGAAAATCAATGAAAACGAGTTGGGGACCTTACCTGCAAGAATGGAGATAAAGATAATACTCAAGAATTTCCGGGCCTGGGCAACGTTGGAAAATCAAATTGATGAAGATGAGACTTTCTCTCTCAAGAACCCTCTCTCCCTTCTCTCTAGTTTTATCCTGAAAAATGTGTAAAAATGAAGGGTTGGGGTGTTTTATTAAAGAAGAGATCGGGTTGAAAAATTAGAAAATCTAGAGCCGAGTCGGGTCTGTGATCGCACTCTGCGATCGTAGAGTGGAAATGCGGTCCGCATAATGGACAGCAAAAGTGCTCCTAAAATCTGACTTCTCTGCTTGGGTTTGTGATAGAAATGCGGTCCGCATTTCTGTTCTGCGGTTGCATAATGCACCACAGAATTGACCTTCACAAATCCTTGAGGAATTTATGCGATGATTATGTGGTCCGCATATTGATTATGCGATCGCATAATAGACCGCATTTTCAACTTCAATTTAGACTAACTCACTGGTTAACTCTACGGCAGAAATGCGGTCCACATACCTGATTTGTGATCGCATTCTGGATCGCATAATGGAAATTTTCTGGAAAACTTTGATTCTTGATTTTTAAATGCAAAATTAGTAAAAAAGGTCCGAACATATTCCTAACACATATTCGTATCTTGGCACTACGAGCTACTAGGTTTTGAGCACCAAATTTTACGGGACCTTACAACTACACTTTGTGCTATTTGCACAGGTCCAGGTTTCGAGCAGCAGCAGCAGCAGGATTAGCACGGGAGCAAGCCTTTAGTCCATCGAGTCACCAAGGTAGCCTTGCAGGCATCCGCTGGCCCGGCGTCTCCTCTATCCTTACATTAGACTGTCATCTCATTGTATTCGAGATAAATAGATTTATGTTTCTTTCAGACTTTGTATTTAGTACTTCTTAAATATTCGTGAGTATGTGACTCTAGTTCTTGGGTAGAGATTCATGTTAGGATTCCGTGTTTTATTCAGCTATCTAAATTTGAGACTTTTGTTTATGATCTTAATTCTGTTGCTTTTATTCTATTGTTGTTAATTATCAAAAAGGAACAAGTGTTTCAATGAAAAGTAATTAAATTTGGCTTTCCTAGCTTCTATGAGTAGGCGCCATCACGACTCCCGAGGGTGGGAAATCCGGGTCGTGACAACAGCTTTGACCATAGCTCCAATATTGGTTTTGCCATCAGCCTTAGGTTCTTATACAGTGTATTATGATGCTTCGAGAGTTAGGATTGGCTGTGTATTGATGCAAGAGAGTAGAGTTATTGCTTGTGTTTCTCATCAGTTGAAGCCACACGAGAAGAACTACCCTGTTCATGATTTGGAGTTGGCTGATATAGTTCATGCATAAAAGATTTGGAGGCATTACTTGCATGGCGTATCTTGTGAGGTATTCACTGATCATCATTGTCTTCAGCATTTGTTCAAGCAAAAGGACCTCAATCTGAGGCAACAGAGGTGGATAGAGTTGCATAAGGATTATGATATTACCATTCTGTATCATCCGGGGAAGGCCAATGTAGTGGTCGATGCTTTGAGACGTAAGGCAGTGAGTATGGGGAGCTTGGCGTACATTCCAGTTGAGGAGAGTCCATTTGCAATTGATGTTTAGGCCTTGGCCAATCAGTTTGTGAGATTAGATATTTCGGAGCCCAGTCGGGTGTTCGCTTGTGTGGTTTCTCGGTCTTCTTTATATGACCACATCAGAGATCTCTAGTATGATAATTCGCATGTAACGACCCGACCGGTCGTTTTAAGCCCTAGCATGTCGTTCAGAAGTCTGAGGCCATGAGCAGCCTCATTTCAGGTATTGTGACTTGTACGCATGGTCGGAATTGAAATTCAGAAAGATCGGAGTTAAATTTAAATGAAAATTCTCATTTCGGAAGTCTTAAGTTGGAGAAAATAGTTAAGATTGGACTTTTGAGTAAACAACCTCAGAATCAAGATTTGAAGGTTCCAGCAGGTTCGTATGATGATTTCGAACTTGGGCGTATGCCCGGATCGGGTTTTGGATGACCCGGCAGCGTTTTGGCGCCTATTGTGGAAGTTGGCATTTTGGAAGAAATTTCATAAGTTTGGTTTGAAGTGCATATCAGTGTTATCGATGTCCATTTGGAATTTCGAGACTGGGAGTAGCCCCTCATGGTGATTCTGGAGTTGGGAGCGCGATCGGAAGTGAATTCGGAGGTTCGTAGGTCATTTTTGAAACCATTTGGCTAAAGATAGAAATTTAAAGGTTTTTGAGAAGTTTGATCGGAGGTGGATCTTTTTATATTGGGGTAGGAATCCGATTCCGGAAGTTGGAGTAGGTCTGTAACATCAAATATGACTTGTGTGCAAAATTTGAGATCAATCGGACATGATTTGATAGGTTTAAACATCGGAAGTAGAAGTTGGAAAGTTCAAGGTTCATAAAGCTCGAATCGGGATGTAATTCAAGGTTTTAGCATTGTTTGATATGATTTGAAGCCTCGAGCAAGTCCGTAATGTGTTTTGGGATTGGTTGGTAGTTTTGGTTGAGGTCCCGGGTTCCTCGGGTGGATTCCGGGTGGTTAACAGATCCAAAATGGATTTTTGAGAAGGCTGAGGTTTGCTGGTTGCTGGTATTTCCGCTTCAGCGGAAAAGGGACCGGAGAAGTGGCCCCGCAGAAGTGGAAAGGGATCCGCAGGAGCTGTTTATGGTCGAAGGGTGTGGACTACAGATTCGGTCGATGTTCCGCAGAAGCGGAACCGCATCTGCGAAAGGCGGATCACAGAAGCAAAATGAGAGGCCCAGTGGAAGCTGCAGAAGCGGCTAGTTTTTTGCAAAAGCGGAACTGCCGAAGCGGTTGTACGTCCACAGAAGCGGAATTGGGCTGGATCCCAGGGAATGCAGAAGCGGAACATTTTCCGCAAAAGCGAGACCGCGGAAGCGGGAATATTTCCGTAGAAGCGAAAAGACCTGGAGGCAGAAGGTTATTTTTAAAGTCGGGGATTGGCCATTTCTCTCATATTTTCTTGGCTTGGGGGCGATTCCTAGAGGATTCAAGAGGGGAATTCATTCATCAATGATAAGGTAAGCTAATCCCACCTATTATGAGTTAAATACATTGATTATGTATTGATTTTAGCATGTAAATTGGTAGAAAATTGAGGGTTAGAGGAAGACCTAGAAAATTTGTGTTCTTGAATTTTGATCACGATTTTGAGTATGGAATTAAGAGAAAATCATATATTTGAATTCTTGAGTTCATGGGTAAACTTTATCTTCGAGGAATTTCGGATTCCGGGCACGTGGGCCCAAGGACATTTTTGTTAACTTTTCGTTCGGGGTTAGGAATTGTTACAAATTGGGTTGTAAAGTTTAATTGAGCATATCTTAATGGATTTGTATAATCATTGGCTAGTCTTGGAGCAATGTGCGTTGGTTCAAGCCTTCGGAAGAATGTAGAATGCCGGCTATGAGTCTTCGGATGCAAGGTGAGTCTCCTTTCTAACCTTGTAAGAGGGAATTGTCCCCATAGGTGAAATAATTGATTATGTGCTCCTATTTGTGGGGGCTACGTGCGCACGAGGTGATGAGAGTCCGTGCGTAGCTACTATTATGCTATTGTACGGGTAGTCTAGGACCCAAAAGCATGCCATACTTTGAATATTTGTAATCTTATCGATAGTTGAATTGCTTAAACCACATCAAAATGGTAAATGACTTTTTAACTAGGTCTCAACCTCACTTTCTTAAATTAATAAAAGAGAATTAACTTTGCTTCGAATAATTGCCCCATGTTGGCTTATTGAATGACTCTATGTGTTTATTTTGGAATGGGCTGAACGCCTCGATAGATTAAATAGATGCATCTATAGGCACACCGTCGACCCTCGGCAAGTGCACATTTATTTTTGTGGGATCGGGCTGTTGCCTCGGTGTGATTTGCGCATGTTATTTGTCGCTTGAGGATGCTTAAACATGAAATTTACCCTTTGTGGCTTGATATAAACTGATGAAATAATGAAAAAATAAACCTTGAAAGCCCCTGATTATCTGTTGAATGTGTTTACCAGTTTTCTAGCTTTGCAAATTAAAACTACTATATAAACCCAAAATTTCACTCACATTTCTAGAATATTGTTAGTTGACCTCTAGTGAGTGTTGAAGTTGGCCATCTCGTCTCTACTTCTTTGAGATTAGGCGGGATACTCATTGAGTACACGTTGATTACGTACTCATACTATACTTCTATACATTTTTATTTCACAGGTATATGCATCTCTAGCAGCCTACTGGGCGTAGCAGTGTGGAGGATTCTGGGACTAGGTGAGCTGCATTATTCGAGGCGACCCGCAGCTAGTGTAGTTCCTTTCAGCATTTTGTATTTATTCCATGTCCACTGTATTTCAGACAGATGTTGTATTTTATTTCCCTTATCAGTAGTTGCTCATGCACTTGTGACACCGGGTTCTGGGATGATTTTCGAAAGATGTGTACTAATAGTTATTGCTTAATTTGAATTGAAGTAGAGATCATTTTAATTATGAAAAATGGAAGGAAATATCCTAGATTTTAAAAGGTATTAAAAAGAGAATTTAATTGATTATTTAGTTGGCTTGCCTGACAGCGGTGTCTGGCGCCACCACGGCCCTTAGTGGATTTTGGGTCGTGACATCGCATTTGCTTGTCCTTAAGGACAGAGTTCAGCATGATGATGCTAGAGACGTGACCATTGGTGAGAATGGAATGTTGAGGATGCATGGCCGAATTTGTGTGCCCAATGTGGATGGGCTTCGAGAGATGATATTGGGGAGGCCCACATCTCGCGATATTCCGTTCATCCGGGTGCCGTGAAGATGTATCGGGATCTTAGACAGCATTATTGGTGGTAAAGGATGAAGAAAGATATTGTGGAGTTTGTAGCTCGGTGTCTCAATTGTCAGCAGGTGAAATATGAGCATCAGAGACCAGATGGCTTGTATCAGGAGATGGTTATTCCCAAGTGGAAGTGGGAGAGGATCACTATGGATTTTATTACCGGACTCCCACAGACTTTGAAGAAATTGAATGCTATTTGGGTGATTGTAGAAAGGCTGACCAAGTCCGCACACTTCATTCCTGTTTGTACTACTTATTCTTCATAGCGGCTCGCAGAGTTATATATTCAGGAGATTTTTAGGTTGCATGGTGTCCCAGTTTCCATCATGTCAGATCAGGGCACTCAGTTTACTTCTCAGTTTTGGAAGTCGGTTCAACGAGAGTTGGGCACTCTGGTGCAGTGGAGCATAGCTTTTCACCCTCAGACGGACGGGCAGTGCGAGTGCACTATTCAGATATTGGAGGATATGTTATGCAACTTTGTTATTGATTTCGGAGGGTCATGGGATCATTTCTACCACTTGCAGAGTTTGCCTACAACAATAACTATCAGTCCAGCATTCAGATGGCACCGTATGAGGCTTTGTATGGGAGACGGTGTAGTATCCAGTTGGTTGGTTCGAGCTCGGCGAGGCTAGACTATTGGGGACAGATTTGGTTCAGGATGCTTTGGATAAAGTGAAGGTAATTCAGGAGAGACTCCATACGGTGCAGTCGAGGCAGAAGAGCTATGCAAACCGAAAGGTTCGAGATGTATCCTACATGGTTGGTGAGAAGGTTTGATCGAAGGTTTCACCCACGAATGGTGTTATGAGATTCAGAAATAAAGGAAAGTTGAGTCCGCGATTTATTGGTCCTTTTGAGGTACTTAGGAGGATTGCAGAGGTGGCTTATGAGCTTGCCTTGCCACCCAGCTTGTCGAGTGTGCATTCAGTTTTGCATATTTCCATGCTCCAGAAGTAAATTGGGGACCCGTCCAATGTTCTAGATTTCAGTACGGTTTAGTTTGAGGGTGATTTGACTTATGACGTAGAGCCAACAGCCATTTTAGAGCGTCAGGTTTGGAAATTGAGATCAAAGGATGTAGCTTCGGTGAAGGTACAGTGGAGAGGTCGACCCGTGGAGGAGGCTACCTAGGAGACCGAGCAGGAGATGCGGAGCAGATATCCCCACCTGTTTGAGGCTTCAGGTATGTTTCTTGACTCGCTCGAGGATTAGCGTTTATTTAAGTTGAGGAGGATGTGACAACCCGACCCGTCATCTCATGAGTTACCACCATATTTCCCCCATTTTCTGCTTCTTTACGCTTCATCATTAGTGGCTTGAGCGATCGAGTTGGTTTGGATTGATTTTTGAAGGAAATGAGACACTTAGTCTCTTTAAGGAAGGCTTAGTTTGGAAAAGTCAACCGGATGTTGACTTATGTGTTAGAGGGCTCGGATGTGATTTTCGGTGGCTTGGTTAGCTTCGGGGGATGATTTGTGACTTAGGCGTGTGATCGGAAGTGGTTTTGGAGGTCTAGTGTAGGATTAGGCTTGAATTGGCGAAGTTAGTATTTTGACGAATTCCAGTTAATAGGCGAGATTTTTATCAGAGGGTTGGAATGGAATTCCGAGAGTTGAAGTAGCTTCGTTAGGTGATTTAGGATGTGTGTGCAAAATTTCAAGTCATTCGGAGGTGATTTGGTTGGGTTTTTGATCGAATGTGTGTTTCGAAAGTTCTAGAAGAACTTAGGCTTGAATTCGATGTAATTTGATGGTTTTGGTGTTGATTGAGGCGTTTTGATGATTGGAACAAGTTTGAATAATGTTATAGGATGTGTTAGTGCTTTTGGTTGAGGTCCCTGGGGGCCTCGGGGTGATTTTGGATGGTTAACGGGAAGTTTTGGACTTGTGCAATTCAGAATTTTCTGTTGCTCCGGGTATTTTCACTTCTGCGGAATTGGGACCACAGAAGTGGTATTGCAGGAGCAAGGAGGAAGCCGTAGAAGCAAAGTCGCAGGTGCAAAAGGGGAGCCGCAGGTGCGAGTTTTGGGCTTGAAGATGTTTCCGCAGAAGCGGACGAGGAGCCACATCTGCGAAGCTACAGATGCGGAATTTTGGTCGCAGAAGCGATCCCTGGGGTTTTAGTAATTTCCGTAGAAGCGGAACCTTGGCCGCAGAAGCGGTACCGCAGAAGCAGGATTTTTACCGCTGAAGCGGTTTTGCCTGGGCAGAAATATTTAAGTTCATCTTCGCGAATTTTGAAGGGTTTCTCATTTCTAACTTCGGACTTGGAGAATGTGGGCGATTTTGAAGAGGGTTTTTCAAGGAGCTTCGATAAGGTATGGATTTTTGGTCCCAAAACACGATTCTACGGTGCTATTATATGGATTTGGACTGAAAACTTAAGAAATTAATGGACAAAAATGGTGGTTTAGGGCTTGAACTTAAGAGAGCAAAAAATTGGGATTTTAGGGGTCATTTGGACTCCGATTTTGGTGTTCTTTATATGTATAGACTCATGGCGAGATAAGGAACCCATAGATGTGAAAATTTCTGAGTTTTGAGAAGTGGGACCGGGACTCGAGTTTTGCCAATTTCGGGATTTTTAATATTTTTCGATTGTTTTCGATTGGGTATTGTTCCTTTGGCCTATTGTGACATATTCATTGTGGTTTTGGCCAGATTCGATGTGAGAGTAGGACGATTTGAGAGGCAAGGGCATAGCGAGCTAAAGTTTTGGCCGGCTTGAGATGAGTAATGAATGTAAATGATGTCCTGAGGGTTTGAAACCCCAGATTTGCACATCGTAGTGCTATATGGAGGTGAGACACGCGCTTGATGATGAGCGTGGGTCGTTACTATTGGGGATTGTGACTTGGACCATCCAGAGTGATGTTTTTACCGTGTATTTGATTGAAACTTACTTTATGTCATCATTATTTGGATAAATTGTCATATTTGGGCTTCGTGCCAAAGGTTTGGACCCTTCAGGGGTTTTTATTTCTTTTTCCTCACTATTTTGAAATAATACTTGGACTCAGCCCTATTGTTAAAAACTGTTTTGCCAACTCAGCCACTTTTACTCAGATTTGAAACTTAAATTATATTTCTAACGATGTTTTAGGCTGAGAACTACTATTTTATCATTGCCGAGGGCTTATGTGATTCTGGACTGAGTATGGGATCGAGCTGCACGCCGCAGCAGTATTATATTGATATTGATATGAGGCCGAGGGCCTAGTTGTTGCCACGAGATGGCTTGATATTGCGCTTGGGCCGTAAGGGGCCCCTCCCGGAGTCTGCACACCCCCAGTGAGCACCGTCGACGATAAATAAATGGAGCGAGCTGCACGCTGGAGCGGGTACTAGAGAGTACCGTACTATGTGTTGCATTTCTTATTTGATTGTCATTTATTTGTTTATATGTTGCAGCATTTCCATAATTTGTTTTCAATGGTCTACTGATTTTATACTACTTGGTTTAAATTGCTATATTAATAGATTACAATGTGTCTATCCAGGATTTCTTAATCTCAACCTTTATTTATGTTTATTATTCACTGGGTCTGAGTACTCACATTACTCTCTGCATCTTGCGTGCAGATCCAGGTGCATCTTGTGAGCACGTGATTTTTGCCCTAAGTGAATTATTCCCAAAAATTCAAACAAAATAATTTTTCTTTCATTATTTTACAATTTTGTGAATTTTGTGTTATTTTTTATTAATTATTTGCATTTATTTGTGCATTTTAATTCATATGAAAAATATAAAAAATATATTTGGCATGTGCATTTAGGGTTTAATTTTACATTTTAGTATTAATTAGTAGTTAAATTGCGTTTAAAACGAAGTATAAAGGAAACAACAAAAATAGTCCACTTTTGCATTTTTTATTGTTAATTGTTGAATTTGTCATGAAATAGATTAATTAGTTTAATTTTGGAAATAAATTAGGTTTCATTTTAATTGGTTGCATCTTAATAAATCAGAAAAATATATAAAAAAAATATACAAAATGAAATAAAAAGAAGAGGTAATTATCATAGAAAGGGAAATAAAGAAAAACAAGAATTAAAAAGAAGTAACCAGGCTTTGGGCCAATCTCGTGCATCCCTAACCCAATACCCCACCGAACCCACCCAGTTTCAGCCCAATTCCGGCCCAAGTCCGGTCCAAGCATTTCAATCTTCCAAAAAAACTAAACGACGTAGCAGTACGACGTCGTTTTGAGCTAAGTGACGAAGTGATCTTGGTCATTCATTTACCTTCATCCGACGGCCCTTGATCAAGATTAGATTTAAATAAAACTGCCTCAGAATATTAGAAACCCTAGGGACAGAGGTCCTCTTCCTCGTACCCTTCCTCTTCTGCCGGCTCCGCCTAGCTCTGCCGCCGGGAATTACCCACGGCGGCGGAGAACCACCAAACGCCCCAAAAATCACACCACATACCCTTCACTCCTCCCTCTTTCCATATCCACCACCGACTTCCCCCGAATCTCACTCAAACACCTCAAAAATGTCAAACCCTAGCGCCGCCACCGTCGTACACGGCGGCGCCGCCACCTACACTATACCAAACTCATACTCCCTAACCCCCAGGCCACCCTAAGCCCTTTTCCCCTGTTTAACGCACAAAAATCCCAACTGAAGTCCTTCAAATTCACATCTAGGATTCGAGTTTTCTAGGCCGGGGCCACATTCATCCGCACAAGCATCCTGGGCGTGTCACTTGTCCGTTTGAACCTAGTAGTGAGTTCCCCCTATTCTTCGTTTGTTTTGTTTATTTTGTCCTCTAATTGCTTCCTGTGATTTGGCCTTGCTTTAGTGATTGTTGTTAATTGGTTTAATTGTTGAAAAAATGCATTTAATATAGATATTAATTCAGTAAGTTTTGTTTCGTTTATTTCTGTTTTTATTTTTTGGGTTTTCCTTATATGTTCAATAATGATTCTGTAGTTTAATTCTGTGCTAGTAGTTCTGATTTTGTGTCAAATTTGTAATCGATCTTGTTTGAAGCCCTATTTGAATGTCAAATTCTTTATGACTGTTGCTATCTAATGTTAAGCCGGTTTAATTGATAATTGTTCTAGTAATCCCATAGTTTGATGTCTAGTTTCAAATAATCCTTATGCTTAGTTAAATAATGATTTGGATATAGTTGTACTAAACTAGTAGTTTCAGGGGTCTTCAGGGGCATTTTGGGTATTAAAAATAGGTTAATTTGTTAGACTAGTAAATTTCAGAATAAGCTAAGGGCAGTAAAGGTAATTTACTGGAGGAATCTGATAAGTAGCTGAATTGGAAGCTACTAGAACTTTCTAGATAAGTCTCAAATCAGATTTTTGGTAGCTTAGGGGTGTAACTTGGAACACAAGTCAGAAAATAGAGGGTTAAGTAGAAATAAGTGAGGGACTAATATGTAAAAACTACAAATCTGAAAGCTGTACCTCACTTTGCCTATAAAAGGCAGTGTGTGCTGCCTTGAATCACAAGTTTGGGAGCCATCAAATTTCCCCCAAAATGTTTCTACAAGTTTAGGAACCCCAAAACTCCCCCCAAAAATATCCTCAAGCCCCCACAGATTTGAAATTCAAATTCAGGTCGAAAACTCCTTTTAGATCTTAGCTTTCTTAAAAATAAAAAACAAAAAAAATCAAGAAAACTCCAGAAAACTAAAAAACAGTGTTTCATTGAAGATCCTTTGAGATCAAGCTCAAATTTCAGCTTTAAATCTCAATCTCTGCAGAAAATCCAAAAAAACCTACAAAAAATCCAGTGAAAATCCAAAAAAAACTGTTATATTGCTTTGTTTGAAGTTAGTTTTAAGTTCTAATTCAAGTTTGAGTAAACCTGAGGTTTGAACGATTGAAATTTGGTCTATTTTTGTTGCTGTGAATTCTCTGTTACTCTCCTGGGTGCTATAATATCGACTTGGCCCTGAAATTGATCTCGTGTTGCTGCTGAATACTGTTGTTGCTTAACTGACCTCAAATTTCCTCTTGAAATTCAATTTCCAGGTACTTATCTGGCTTCATTCAAGTTGAGAAGACTCAATGTAGGATTGCTAAAGTTTATAAATGATGAAATACTATTACACTTGATCTGTGAAGTCTCTTGTTCTCTATTTAGTTTAAAAGCATAGAGTAGTTTGTTATTTGGACAATATATGGATTTGTAATCAATTAGACTACTGGATCTTTAGAGTTACATGAATAATCTGCCATGACATTAGTTTCGTATTGAAGTTAGTTCATATATTAGGCTTTCATGTTAGTTCATATATTAGTTCATATATGTATTAGTTTGATTTGAATTTGTAGACTAGACTCAGGTGCTGTCATATATCGATTCACCTGGTTCTAAGTAAATCAATTAGTTCATGGTATGCCTGTTTGAATTGCAACTCACTGGAGTCCATTTGTAGTTGGCAACTCAGGTGTGATTTTGAATTAACCGTTGTTTAAGGTCCAGGTGGATCAGATCAATTAGATAAATGGCTTGTTTGCATTACAAAATAATTATGATCAGCAATGAGGCCAGTCAACCAGGCCCTTAAGCTTAAATGATAACTGGGCCTGGCGTCCCAACAAGAAGCCCAATGGCTTGAACTCCAGCGAGGCTGTTTTGTTTAGACAGAATAAAGACAACCAATTAGGATTTTCTTCATTTATTTTTAGACACATTAAAATAGAAAATTATAGATTGCTTTAGGTTTGCCTTTTAATAATAAAATGAGATGAGCCTCGCTAAACAAAACAAACAAATTGCGGGGCCCTCGATAAATGTTTATACAAAATACTTAGACTTCGAGATGGGCCGTTTAGCGAATTTCACGGCCTTCCCCAAAGGTAATAACGCGTTAGTCACTTTAGGCGCGTTTTTAATAATCTTACCTTCTTAAATATGGGTGCACATTTATGTGATCCAAATCCAAATCTCAACGAAGTCGAAATGTGTCAAAAATTATGGGTGCATTTATGTGACGCGATTTGAGACATGTTTTCATGACGTTGTAATTCTCTTAAAATAATAATAATAACAAAAAAGGTTCAAAGTTAAAAACACATAAATCGAAACATGTACCAAAATCAAATACATAAGCCAAACATGAAAGTTGAGCGACCGTGCTAGAACCACGGAACCCGGAAATGCCTAACACCTTCTCCCGGTTAACAGAATTCCCTACTCGGATTTCTGGTTTGCGGACTGTTAACAAAATCATAATTTTCTCGGTTCGAAATTCTAAACTGGTGACTTGGGACACCATAAATTTCCCAGGTGGCGACTCTGAATCTTTTAATAAATGAATCCCGTTCTGATTGTCCTTTAAGTGGAAAAACTCCTTTATGCCCTTGCAGGTGTAGCGAAAAAATGAGGTGTGACAGATCTGAGACTGTTGAGGACTTACAGCTGGGCAGCACATACCCGGGAGCATCAAGGTAGATCCATGACGTCCGCAGCCCTGATCTTCCCTTTATCTTATTGCTTTATTCCGTACTTATTTAGAATGATATGTAGTAGGTTGATACTCATGTATTAGAGGCTCAGACTTGTAACATCGGATTCTTCGGGGTATGTAGTAGTATTGTTAATTAGGATTCCGCATGTTTTAACTCTATCTCAGATTTCCAGTATTATGTCTTAGTAATTTGTCTGTGTTAATTAATTATGAACTGTATAGAAATGGTTAAGGTTGTTAAATTGGTCGGGCTTGCCTAGCAGTGTGTTGGGCGCCATCGCGACCGGGGTTGGGGTCGTGACAAAATCAGGACCAAATGACTGATAAGGTCTTAAATTAGTCAGTCTATTACATATAAAAACATGTGTTGTCACACGCTCTTTCAAGTTTTTTCTTCTCTCTCCCTATATATTCATCTTTTATTTTATTCTTAATTGTTGTTCTTGTACAATATTAAAGTTTTAAAGTAAAGTTCATATATTTTTCAAATATAATTTTTTTATTTATGCCATATAACTTCCAACTTTGTGATTTTATTTTTGTGAAGGCAAGAACGAGTATCTTCAGATTTGAGCAAGTATTGGAGTTGAGAAGCATTATGATCTCAACATATAGAATCAATAAATTCTGCTAGAACTTGCCCTAAATGTCTATCAAGGCGAAATTCTAGACAACACTATTTTTAGAATGAAATTAGGCTTTCTTTGACACCCTTTTTAGCCTATCTATTTTTAACCACAAATATTTATATTTTACCTTTTAGCACCCAACTTTGAGCCAAAAAGAAAAAAAGAAAAAAAAAGAGGGATAAACTAACTTTTATTGATACACCATATTGGTTTATCTTACAAAAAGATTGATACTACTCCTTCTGGCTATAGTTGAGCAAAAATAATTATTAAAGCAAGCAATGAAGGAATACTTGTGGATTAAATATTCTATTTCACTCTTTAAAAAAAAGAAGAAGAATAAGAAGAAGAAGAGGAAACAAGGTGTATATACCTATAAAATAAATTATTGGTTCATGAAGCTTGAATTTCAGAAATCTATTGAGAGAAATGATGACTTAAGTGGTATTAATTTTGGAATTGGAGACCGGGGCCTTTAGCCCAATCTCTAGAGTTATTTTCTTTGTGTTGAGTTATACATAGTTACTTTGGTAAAATAATCGGCTCTCATAATAGAGCCGGATGGAACAGAGTCACAACAAATATATCTCTTTACCTTACCAGCATTAAACATATCATTACAAGCTTGAAAAAGTCCTAAATTAATTTTAGAAATTAGTCTTGATTCTACATTAGTGGAAACTGACATGAAGGGCAAGCTTATGGACAAAATTTGAGAAACTCGAAATTGTGATCATAATGTTATCAATCTCAAAAGGTTCATCAAAAGAGGAGTTGAAAGTTTTTGGCAAACAAAAGCAGAAGTAGAAACAAGGTATAGATTTGGCGACTTGAAAAACTTATAGGTTTTGAATTTTATGTGAAATTTTATTTTTTTACTTTTCTACTCTACAAGAAACAACAATTATCAATAAAATTACTGCCTCGAGGAC
>MU724501.1:164037-185997 GCA_026770625.1 Nicotiana glauca
GCTTGAACAAGAAAATGAAGAAATAGATGAAGAACAAGACATATTAACTAAATTCTAAATTAAATTACAAGAATCTATTATGAATTTGAAGCTAAGATTCCAAAAATGGCTACAAAGTGAGTTCTCACGAGCGTAGCCCAGTTCTGAAGATAACAGATGACCTAAAAATGGTAAAATATTCTATTTATATTGAACTGGAAAAATTTGACAAAAATATCCCTGCGGGGTCAGTACGGGCCGCACAAAATGGACCGCGGCCGCACAAGGCTCTTGGATTTCAAAACTTGGCTCTCTGAAGTTAGGCTCTGCGGACCATGCAGAATGGACCACGGCCGCGGAGGCAGCTAGCGCGGTCCGTAAAAGAATGAACGCAGACTGCACAAAATGGTCATGCGGCCGCATTGCCTGTAGCCTGGTTTTGCTAACTCTTTGAATCTGCATAGTCCGGACCGCACAAAATGGACTGTGGCCGTACTAGGTGTTTTGCCTTAAAGCACACTCTCTAAATCTACCTAGTGCGGACCGCACAAACTCGTATGCAGCCGCACTAGGCCTTTTTCTCTGTAGTTAGCCTTGTCTTTGATACTTGAGTAGGTTTCACTCCCTTTTGAGCCAATCCTTGACATTTCATCACTTTGTCGATCAAAACTGCAATCAAGCACACTTATGAGCCTTTCGGGACTATTTTATAACAATTTATAACCAAAGCGTAAGCAAAAAGGAGTATAAAACATGACAAAATCCCTAGTTATCAACTACCAAATTGAGGCTGATAATTGGAAAGAGCAGTATGAAAGTCTCCAAGTTGAGATGGAAGTTTTAGAGGAGAATGAATATACCTTGGAGCAGCAGATAAAAGTCGTGGCAGTGGAGCTAGCAGTTGAGAAAGCCTCTTCCAACCAAGTGGGGAAGGACAAGCACCTTTTTGAGTCGTCTTTTGCAGAACAACTTTCCAAGGCTATAGAATAGATCAGAGGTCTGAAGGCCCTGTTGAATGAGAAAGAAGTTTATGCTAGTGAAAATATTCAAACTCTCACCCAGAACCAAGAAGATCTCCGAGTGTCTTCCGATAAGGTTAAGTTTTTGGAGAGTTCACTTGCCCCCTTACAGGCTTCTTATGATGCTGCTTTAGCTGAGAAAGAAGAGCGTAAAAGTGAAATTGATCATTGGTAGAGAGATTACAAAGCTCTTGAAGACAAGGCCGTTATTGAAGTAAGTTGGGCCAATTTGAACGCACGCCACGATACTCTTATGGAGGTAAGCCAGGAAGGTTTTAATTTGGATGCTGAGGTAGCAAAGATTAAGGAGACAATTGAAAAAACTCAGCAAAACCAAAGTTTTTCTTCACCCATGGCTGAAGTTAATTCTGGTGTAGTGGATGTTCAAGCCCCTTCTGATCAAGTTGAACCTTCTGCTGCTGATGACGCCACCTTGAACTCTTCTTCAGAACCTGCTCCAAAGTGAAAGTTTAATTTGAAGTTAACTATTTTTTTATTGTTTTGTTGGTGAAACATTTGGTGGTTTTACCCCTGATCCCATTTAGGGGTAATGTTTTTGGTAATATCATATCCCCAATCCTTTTCGGGGGTTTTTATAATCACAATTAAGTTAGGACTAAGTTCATACTTAGTTTTAGCTAAATATCTTAAGATATTATAAAGTTTTTGCTCAACTTTTATGATGCCTTTGATTTGAGTTTCTGTTCTACTCTCTTAATGGTTTGTCCTTGATTTTTCCTTTATAAGTTTAAGGTTTTGCTTCCACTTCAATTTTAATATGTGGGTTTGTGTTTTACCCTTTCGCATTTAAAAATGTTTTGTTTATTTCCTGGCTTTTTTAATCAAGTACGAATTATAAAATAGGGCCCTTTTATATATGACACTTAATGAAGAAGATGTCGCAACTTCATAATGGTGTAAACATACGAAAGAAGAAATAGGGACACATATGTTTCTTGGAATAACTTTGAGAGAAGTTTTATTTCATTTGAACTTGTCGAACTAAATAATAACTTACATGCATTTTAGTATCATCTATAACTCTTCCATAACTATTTCATTTACAATAGATTTGTAAAAATGGAAATTCAAGGGTTTCTTTATAACCCACAACCAAATATTGCCTTTAACCTAAACATGCATAAGATTTAAAGGTTTACGTCCACGAGTGTATACTTAATAGGTTTTTGAATCGGGCTTGTGTTTTTTATTTTGGCTCTTGATTTTGCTCTGAACTTGAGATTTGTTGAGTAGACTTTAGGCTTGACTTGAAATTTAATTGTTCTAGTCTTCTTTGCCTTTGCTATACATATATTATATGTATTATATAGTCCCCCAAGTGTTTGAGCTTTGAAGCATGAAATCTCAAGCACTTGATTATTCCTTCCATGTGGTCCTTTTCCTGAAAAGGAAAAATATATGGGACTTGGAGGTATAATTTAGATGAAGACTGCTTAACCCATTATATTTCCATCAGAATAGTTGTAACCCTAGACCGGGGATTATGTTTTTTTTCGCGTGTCTTTCAGGTATAATTTCATCATTTGGTGTGGGCTAGCTTTTTCCCTATCATCTAAAATTGTTAGTATAACTTTAACAGTTCAAACATAAAAATCGTAAGGGTACCTGACCATGGGTATTTCCTTACGTTAGAATAGTACTTTTTCAAATGAACAACATTCCAACTCGAGGGTAAAATTTTTCATCCATGGTTTCAAGTTCATATGCACCTTTTCCTGCAACTGCAATACCACGAATCTTGTAAGGTCCTTCCCAATTTGGACTCAATTTTCCTGCGTTGGCTGCTCTTGAGGATTGATTAACTTTCTTGAGTACGTAGTCCCCAGTTTTGAGGTATTTGAGACGAGCTTTCCAATTGTAATATCACTTAGTTACTTGTTTTTGCGCAGCCATCCTTATTAAGGCAGTTTGTCTCCTTTCTTCAAGCAAATCGAGATTTACCCGCATCTCCTCTTCATTTGACTCTTCGGTAGCTTGAGTATATCTTGTACTTTGCTCCCCTATTTCAACTGAAATTAAGGCTTCAGCACCATACACAAGTGTGAATGATGTCTCTCCCATACTTGTTTTTGTTGTTGTTCGGTAAGCCCATAAAACTCCAAGTAGCACCTCCGGCAACTTGCCTATTGATTTTTCCAGTCTTTTCTTCAAGTTGTTGATAATAACTTTAATCGTTGATTCAGCTTGTCCATTTGCCACTGGATGGTAAGGTGTCGAGGTAATCCTTTTAATCTTCCATCTTTGAATAAACTCTGTGATTCGCGCACCTATGAACTGCGGGCCGTTATCGCACACGATCTCTTTTGGAATGCCAAACCGGCAAATGATATTTTTCCAGATGAAGTCGCTGACCTATTTTTCTCGTACCTGTTTGAAGGCACCTGCTTCTACCCATTTAGTAAAATAGTCAGTGAGTACTATTCAAAATCGTACCTTGCCTTTGGCTTGTGGTAGTGGACCTACGATATCCATCCCCCACTTCATAAAAAGCCATGGTGAAATAACTGGGTGCAACAATTCTGCTAGCCGATGCATGTTGTTTTCATACTTTTGACACTTGTCACATTTAGCCACAAAATTTTCTGCCTCTTCTTCCATTTTTGGCCAGTAATAGCATGCTCTAATTATAGTTCTTACCAACGATCTTCTTCTGGCGTGATTTCCAAAATTTCCCTCGTGTATTTCATTTGAGAAGGTCCGAGACATCTTACTAGAGGGTCACCGAACATTTTTCGATATAAATTACCCCGATCTAAACAATAACGAGCAACTTTTTGATGAAGTGCCTGAGCCTTTTTCTTATCTTCAGGCAGTATTTCGTACTGCAAAATATTTACAATCTTGTTTCTCAAATCCCAAGTTAGATTATTGAATTTACCTCATTTTTATCTTGATAAATTACGGAATGAAACAAATATATTACAAAAGCGTTTTATTCATTGGTTACTTCTGCCGCGGATGCATAATTAGGCAATGTGTCTGCCTTGGCATTCTCATCTCTTGGTATCTGCGTAATGTTACAAGTTTGGAATTGTCTAACTAAGTCCTGTGCCTTTTCCAGGTATTGCTTCATCCTTGCCTCTCTAGCTATATAAGTCCCCTGCATTTGGTTAACTACGAGTTGCGAATCACTTTTGATTACGACATGCTCTATTCCGAGCTCTCGTGCCAATTCTAGGCCTACAATCACAACATCATATTTTGCTTCATTATTAGTAATGGGATGCCATTTTATAGCTTGTCGTATAATCTCTCCCATAGGTGGGACCAGGATAATGCCCAAGCCTGCTCCTTTTACATTTGAAGAGCCATCGATAAATAAGGTCCACGCACCTAGATTAGACCCGTTAAATACTTGCAGTTCTTTTTTTGCCTCTGCTACCATCCCTGGTCTAATATTTGCAACAAAATCCACTAAAACCTATGACTTTATTATAGTTCTAGGTTGATATGTGATGTCATATTCACTTAGCTCTATAGCCCATTTGGCTAGCCTACCTGATAAATCTTGTTTATGCAATATATTACGTAAGGGGTAGGCAGTTACTACAGAGATAGAATGACATTGAAAATAAGACCTTAATTTCGTAGATATCATAATCAATGCTAATGCAAGTTTTTCTAAATGAGGATATCGAGTTTCAGCATCCAATAAAGACTTGCTAACGTAATAAATTAGAGATTGTTTACCTCGGTCTTCTTGAACTAATACGGCAATTACTGCTATTTCTGAAACAACAAGGTAGATGAGTAGTTTTTCCCTGTCCTTATTTTTGGAAAGCAATGGTGGATTTGACAAGTACGCTTTTAAATTGTTGAGCGCTTGTTGACATTCTTCAGACCATTCAAATTGATTTTGCTTTTTTAAGGCTGAAAAGAACTTAAAACATTTTTTCGACGACTTGGAAATAAATCTCCCCAATGCGATTATTCTTCCTGTCAACCTTTGTACTTCTTTTTTGCTTATAAGTATATCTTCTATTTCTTCAATATCCTTAATCTACACAGGATTTACTTCAATGCCACGGTTAGAAAAAAGAAATCCCAATAACTTACCTGACGATACGCCGAATGCATATTTTTCAGGATTTAACTTCATGTTAAATCTGTGAAGAATCTCGAACGTATCTGACAGGTGTTGAATATCATCCCCTGCTTGTTGTGATTTGACTAGCATATCATCTATATAAACCTCCATGGTTTTTACTAGATGTTCTTGAAACATCTTGGTCACAAGCCTTTGGTACGTGGCCCCAGCATTCTTTGGGCAGAATGGCATAACTTTATAGTAGTAAGTCCCTCTGTCTGTAATAAAAAAAGTTTTTTCCTCATATAGAGGATCCATTTTAATTTGATTATATCTTGAATAGGCATCTAAAAAACTTAATAATGCATGTCCTGCAGTAGCATCAATTAGTTGATGTATGTGCGATAATGGAAAAGAATCTTTAGGACATGCTTTATTTAGATCAGTATAATCTACATAAACTCTCCACTCACCATTATTTTGAGCACTACTACAGTATTAGCTAACCAATCTGGATACTTTACCTCGCAGACAGACCCACTTTTTAAAAGTTTTTGTACCTCATCCTGAATTACCTTATTCTTGAAGGAACCTTGCTTCCTTTTCTTTTGCTTGACAGGTGGGTATGTTGGATCTTCGTTCAACTTATGGGTCATTAGCTCCGGTGGTATACCTGACATATCTAAATGTGACCAAGCAAAATAATCTGCATTAGCTTTTAAACATTCAATTAACTTACTTTTCATCTCCGGGCTGAGGTTGATTCCAATGTAGACTTTTGTATCCGGACAATGTACGAATAATATCACAGCTTCGAGTTCCTCGATTGTTTTTTTTGATTTTTTAATTTTCTTCCGGTTCTTGAATAGTATCAGGTCTCGAGTCTATATCTATTTGCTCGTCTACAATTGAGGCTTGTGTTGTTGAATCCTCAACTAAATTATGTAATTGCTATTTCTCGTGGCTTTTTGTGCTTGTGTCTGCCATTGAGTTAATGCTTCGAGAATCCTGTTGGTCACTACGGATTTGCCGTATTCCCATTGTGAAGGAAACTTGATAACTTGATGTAGGGTATACGAAACAACATCCATTTCGAGAATCCATAGCCTGCCGAGAATCATATTGTAAGCCATATCCATTTCTATCACTTGAAATTTGGTGTCTTTGACTGCTCCTTCTGCGAATGTGGTGAGTATTATCTCCCTTTTTGTTACGACGCTCGAGTTGTCTAAAACAGACAAGGTTTGTGCCTTGGGTATCAACTTATCATTGGCTTGCATCTCGTTTACCACTCTTATCAGAATGATATTCACAGAACTACCTGGATCAGTCAAAACTCATTTTACATTACTGTCATGTACAAGTAGAGATATTACCAGTGCATCATTGTGTGGGGTCAGCAAGCCATTCACATCTGCATCATCAAATGTTATGTTGTCTTCTTCTAAAACTTGACGAACTTGCTTCCCTTGGGTGACTGCAATTTTTGACACCTTCTTTGCTGTCGTGTGTATGTTACGCCATTAATCTCCTCCCCTCCACTTATGACATTAACCCTTTTTGTGATGGAGGTTTCGGCAATTCTTGCCTTTTCTTCATATGCCTACTTTCCTTTTTTACTAAACAATTATGTTATGTACCCTTACTTTAATAGATGTTCAACTTCACCTTGTAATAATTTGCAATCTGCCATTTTGTGACTGTGATCATTGTTAAACTCACACCAAAATTTGGGATTCCTCATGTTTGGGTTCGATCTCATTTCTTTTGGCCACCGTACGTTATCTCCCATGCTTCTTAGAACAACTACCAACTTGGATGTTCTTACATTAAAATTGTATCCTCCAATTTTTGCTTTTGACTGTCGTCGTCTCGCGTATCTCTCATGTTTCGCTCTTTTTTGAACCTCAACGACAAACCTGATTCTCTATCCCTTGATCTAGGATCATACCTTGGGTTTTCCTGTTTCAAACGTGAATCCCTTCCTGTTGGTCCTATATAAGGTTTGTATCTATTTTTATCAGACCTTTTTTTAGTTTATGTTGGCCTTGAACTTACTCTTTCATCTTTCCGAGACTGAGTGATGGTATCTTCTTCTATCCGCAACTTTGTGTTGTACTTGTTGTAAACATCATTCCAGATTGTTGCAGAAATTCTTGTAAGCTTTCTTTGAGTCTCCTTGTGGCTTCCAAGCATGTTTCATTCAGATTGCTAGCAAAGGCCATAGCAGCCCAGTTATCAGGTACATGTGGTAACATCATCCTTTCACACTGGAACCTGTCTACGAATTTCCTGAACAGCTCTGTATCTCCTTGCTTTGTGTTAAAAATGTCCTCCATTCTTTTTTCAAGTTTTTGAGCTCCCAAATGTGCTTTGATAAATGAATTTGCAAGCTCATCAAAAGAATCAATAGAATTTTCAGGTAAAAGAGATTACCATGTTAGTGCTCCCTTCGTGAGTGTTTCTCCAAATTTTTTGACCAACACTGATTCAATTTCTTGCTTGGTCAAATCGTTTCCCTTTACACCAGTTGTAAATGTAGTTACGTGATCCCATGGAACAATTGTTCCATCGTACTTCGAGATATCGGGCATCTGAAATTTCTTTGAAATTGGTAAAGGAGCGGCACTTGGCTTCCTAGGTTGTTGAGAGTATTTCTCCATATCTATCCCCTGATTATGGGCGGCACACTAGGTGTCTACTCTATGCGATCACTTTGCTCCTTGAGTTGTTTCTACAAAGTTAGTATTAAACTTTGTAAATCAAAATTAATTGGGTTACCTGACCCTCCATCACGAGATTCAATGGGAGTTCCTCTGGTGCCTGAGTTAACGAGTCCCGGGTGAAGATTTTCTACGGTTACGTTGTTATTTGGAGGTAGTGTTGGTGGTATATTCGGCAACTTGCTTGCAAAAGCCTCAAGAGCATTGTTAACATGTTGAACGATTAATTATTTCAAAGCTTCATCAATAACCTGATCATTCCCAAGCTACTCATTTATATTTGATTCAGATCCGTCAGGAGTCCCTTCTCGAGATTGTCGAGGCGTGTTTTTTAGTAAGGAAGCTGGTGTTCCATCACCTTGTTGATCCAACTGATGTTACTAATTTTCTTGATGCTGTGGATTTTGTTGGTTGTTGTCATTGACGTTTGATATGATTGTTTTGACAGAAGAATTGATTTAGAAAGTAAAAGATTATCAGTTACCCGGTAATGGAACCAATTTATTTAACCAGAAAATAGGAATTTCGGTCAAAGCTTATTTTTAGAAGAACTTGGGTTACTGATAATCAAATAAATAAATAATTGTGTAAAGGAAAATTAGACGGAGAGGTAACCGAGTAGACAATATAAAGCAATGTAGATGAGTATATCCTAATATTCAACAATGTCTCTACAAAATGTTATTTCTCTCCTTTTTATAGATATTTCTAAGTATAACGTTTCTTCCTTCCCATAATAGAATCATTATGAGCATTTAATGGCATTAAATAAACGTTATAATTGAAAATCATAACTGTTTCGTGAAGATTCTGTAATGTTTCCTATAATTTATGCTCATTAATTTGAATATTTAATGAATCTGTACTTTTTTGCTGTCTTGGTTCATTCCATCGGTGTCTCTTCAAATTATGAAGAGACCCGAGTGACCATTCCTTCTTGTTATCAAAACGCCTCGCTCGTACCTATTAATATTCATGTCTCTTTAAGTACTTTTTGTCGGCTGTCACTCTTCTGATAATCCATTGCCTTATCATGTCAGCTACATAATTAATTCCAAGTAAAATATTAATTTTCTCCAATACAGAACCGTGTGTTGGATTATTGAAATTCGAAGAACAAATTTATGTTTCAGAACATCAGATCTTGAATCTGATTTTGAATATGAAGCTACATTGAAAAATTGAATTATTTAAGGTTCGAATTTCTGAAGTTACAATTGAAAGATAGAAGTACTTCAGATTCAAAATTTGAAGTTGCTTTGAAGAGCTTGGACTACTTAAAAAATAAATTTCTAAAGTTATAGTTGAAAGATAGGAGAACGTCAAATTTGATTTCTGAAGTTTCATTGAAGAGATTAAACTACTTCAAATTTGAGCGAGTACACGTTACAAAGTTTTGTGAAATGCATGTATAACTTTGATGGTGGTCCAAAAAATATGAATAGATGAAAATGCCCCTAAATTAAAAGGTAAAATAACACGGTCTAGCCAGTTTTCGGACTGGTCATTCAAAAATAGCCAGCGTTTACCAAGTCAATAAAAAATACACTATTTTGCTGCAATAGAGACCGGTCCAGCATAGTATACTGGAGTTCGGTGCACCTATGTATGAACTTCCAGCATATTATGCTGGACCGATATACTTTGCTGGCTTCAGTACAATATACTGGAGACTGGATCACCGGTGCTCCAAATTCCAATATATTATGCTGGATCGGTATACTATACTGGAATTCCAATGTATTATGATGGGGTGTTTTTCCAGATTTTGAATAGTTTTTTCGTTCAGATTTATCTTTACATGAAAAGTGACTAAATTTCTATTAATTTTGAAACTAGGCTATTTTTGAACGACCACTTATAAATCTGGCTATTTTTGAATTTCTCCCAATTAAATGCCTTTCGGAGCTCTAATAATAGCCCAATAAAGAAGTAAGCCCATACTTTTGCAAGTGTGCTGCAAAGGCCTCTTATTGATGAGTTCATTACAGTGTGGACATTAGAAGAAGAGAAACTAAGACATATAGACATGTTTTAGCAAATATTGGCTGTCATTTAGCCAAAGTAGGATGGATCACGCTAAAAACAGTAAATTGAGTTATTTTAGGCCATATGTTAGACCAGAGTGTCCATGTTTTCACTTTTGGGGAGTGGCAAGCAAGCATGAGGCAGTTTTCCATAGTTTTGTAGGTGTAAAATTCCAGTAGTTGCATTGAGTTATATGCTAGTTGACAGTGTCAGAGATTTTCAAACATGGGCCGTATGAGTAAAATAAGGGAGAAATTTAAAAATAGCCAGATTTACAACTGGTCATTGAAAAATAGCCACAGTTTCAAAAGTAATCGAAATTTAGCCACCGTTCATGTAAAGATAAATATGAGCGAAAACACTATTCAAAACACAGAAAATACGCCCGCATACTATACGGGAGTTCCAGCATAAGTATGCTTGAACTCCCGTATATTATACGGGAGCTCCAGGATAACCATGCTGGAACTCCCATATAATATGCGGGAGTCCAAGTATAATTATGCAGGAACTCCCAAATAATATACTGGAGTTCCAGCAGGTATAAATGTCCAGTATAATATACTGGAGTTTGGAGCACCGGTGCTCCAGTCTCCCGTATATTATACATGAGTCAGCAAAGTGTATCGGTCCAGCATAATATGCTGGAGTTCGTACACAGATGCACCCGAACTCCCGTATATTATACGGGACCGGTCTCTGTTGCAGTAAATAGTAGCTATTTTTTATTGACTTCGTAAACGCTGGCTATTTTTCTTTGACCAGTCCGAAAACTGGCTATACCATGATATTTTGACGTAAGAATAACCATGGGCCTGCATATTTAGTTTGGGCCAACAATTTTTAGTAGGTGTTTGGACATAAGAATTGTAAAATTTTAATAAATGGTGAAAAAAATTTTTAAGTGAAAATGGTATTTGAAATTTATAGTTGTGTTTAGATATAAATTTTAGTTTGGATTGTTTTGAAGTTTTGTGAATGATTTGAGTGAAAATTTTAAGAAATAGCTTTTTGGAGATCTTCAAATTTTCGAAAATTTCCAAAATGCATTTTCAAGTGAAAATTGAAAATATTATGAACAAACGCTGATTTCGAAAAAAAATAAAATTCTTTTGAAAAAATGAAAAAAAATTATGTCCAAACGGGCTCTAATAGTCATTCTTTTTTTTTAGCAAACAGGAAATATATATATTAAACGTTAAGGAACATGCATTACATGTGATTTATAGTTTGTGTCACATAGGACACTTTGATTACCTAAGCTTGCTAGAATATTACAAGCATCATATGATAAGAGTTTTTCAAAAACATCTTGTTCTAGTACATCATGTTCTACTAGGATTTTAACATCTGCTGGAGGATCAACAAAAACTTTCTTCTTCTTCCTTGCATTAGAGATTCCCATGTGAGCTAGCTGGTGAGCTATCTTATTCCCTTGCCGGAATTCGTGCTGGAGGATTATTTGCTTTTGTTGGTGCATTAACGACCTGTATTTAACGATAGTGTTAGCATATAGATTATTTCCTTGTTGGGTTGACAGAATTACCTCCGAGAAATCCGTTTCAATTTGAAGTGGAAACAAACCCCACTCGTGGGCAGTTTTTAATCCTTCTAGTAGGGCCTTGATTTCATCTTGTAGACAACCGTTTGCATGAGCAGATTTGTTATAGCCAACAATCCAGTCGCCCTTAGTATTCCTGATTACTCCACCTAGGCCATAAATTTGTATGTTTTTGTGGAAGCTAGCATCAATGTTTAATTTAAACCATCCTATTCGAAGTTTATGCCATCTAAGCCTAATATGAAGATTTGGAGATGGTAGCACATTTTTTCAGTCAAAAGGCGAAATTCAATAGCTCTATCCATAATGAGATTAATGTTTATAGGGAAATTGGTATTGTTTTGGTTGTTACTATTTCTATTAATCCAAATATACCAAATAGCAAAAGGGAAGAAAAGATTCCAATTTAAAAACTTTTGTTGAGGAGGTAGTTAAAATTTTTTAATTGGATTAGCCAGTGTTCACCATCCTCCCTATAAAAATTTTGCCATCCAATTGTTTCCTAAAGATGTTTGCTTGCTTGGAACTTAAGGAAGATATGAGTAATAGATTCATCTATATGATTTTTACATATAGGGCAATGAGGGTCTACATTAAGACCAATATTAGCTAGATATTATCTACAAGGAATTCTATTGTGAAGATATTGCCAAAGAAAATTTTTTATTTTGTTAGGGCATGGCAAATCCCAAATCCAGTTAAAATCCAGATCACTACTCCCATTAGTATTTATTAAGGAGTAGCAAGTTTTGCTTGTGAAAATTCCTTTTGTATTAAGGGACCAAATAGGAATATCACTATTAGGTCTATTTTTATTTTTGATATGGAGTCCTTGATATCATCGGAAAGATTGAGGGATATATTAGCAAAGTGCCACTTCTTGCCATCAAAGATATCTCTTAGTTTTAAAGAATAGTCATTTTTTTATAAAGCGTCTTCTATAGTGTTTCTAAGGCTTCCCCGGTTAGGGATCCAATTGGTCTCCCAAATATTCATGTTAGAGTGGTGATGAAGTTGCCAAGTGATACCTTTGGAACATATTTCCCACCCCTTTTGAATATTTTTCCATATAAAAGAAGTATTCCTAGTGTTTTTAATATTTGCATAGGCAGTAATGATAAGTTAAGCCCATGAGTGGTAGGGTTTGTAATGGTTCTCCAAGCTAGATTAGCAACATTACAAATATTTTTATCCTTTGCTTTATGGAGACCCAGGCCTCTAATGCTTTTAGGTTGGCAAACGGTTGACCAATTTATCACACCTCCTTTTTCCGCTACCGCACCCCGCGAGGGGCGTAGTAAAGGGAGTTTTTCCAATTAAAGGACAATCGAAACAAAATTCGTTTATTAAGAGATTCAGAGTCACCACTTGGGAGATTTATGGTGTCCCAAGTCACCGGTTTGAATCCCGAATCGAGGAAAATATTGACTCTGTATTACAGTCTGCGAACCAGAAATCTGGATAAGGAATTTTGTTAACCCGGGAGAAGGTGTTAGGCATTCCCGAGTTCCGTGGTTCTAGCACGGTCGCTCAACTGTCGTATTTGTCTTATTTATCTGATTTTAATATAGTTTGAACATATATGCAATTTTAAATTGTTTGCCGCTTTTAATTAATTTTTAAGGAATTGAACGTCGTTTAAAATAAATTTTTGGTTCACGTCACATGAAATGCACCCCGATCCTCGACACATTTTATTCAACGTTTTGGGATTTGGATTTGGGTCGGATGAAATGCACACCCTAATTTAGGAAGGTAAAATTATTAAACACGCGGCTAAATGGACTGACACATTATTATTATGGGGAAAGCCGTGAAATTCGCTAAACAGCCCGTCCCGAAATCTAAGTATTTATATACATTTGACGAGGGCCCTGTAATTTACATTATTTGCCTAGGGAGGCTCATCTCATTTATTATTTAAAAGGCCAACCTAAAAGCAACTACGATTTGCTATTTATTTTTTTGTCTCTAGAAGTAAAGAAAAGTCCTAATTAATTAACATGCTTGAAAAGGCCTTAACTTGTTAGTTATTAGATTAAACAAATGCAAATGGAAAATTTGCACTCGAACTTGTACAAAAGGATAGTTATTCATAGGCCTTGGCCCAGGTCCATATGAACACATGAATCTGATTGGACTTGGGCCATTCAGTGGAGTGTTAAGGCCCGAAAACCTTGTAAATAGGCTAATTTATTAAACCAAATGGATCCGCAATTTTAACTATACTAAATGCTTATTGAAGTTACTCTACATTTGTACAAGTGTGTTTAATAATTTACAATGAACGAATTTATCAACTTGAACCTTTAATCTCGAATAAATGCCAAAATTACCACATTAACTTTAAAGGACTATTTCACTTTCACGTATTAACTAAATTTAAAATACCTATCCATGTGAGGTTATTGCAATGGGAACTAAAGCTAGCATTTATAAAATTATACCCACCTAAAAGGATTAATAACCAAGCTGCGAAATCAGTTTAATTACCCAAGCTGAATACTAACGGTAATTGACTGAATGTTCTATCTCATTTTATGGACTGCCTTTAAACATATATATTAAGAGAACATATAACAGGAGATTAACTACAATTAACGTGATTTACTCTACTAACCTAACAACAGCTACAACTAGTACTCCACATGTAAAGTAGACTTATTGAATCTGAGATACAACAGTTTACGGTCCATTTGATACAAAACAAAATAAAAGAAAATTCCGACAACTATGAATTTAAATGCTGAAACAGAAATCCGGAATCAACTCATTGCTGTATATTTTTCATTTCACTTTCTCAACTGGGATTCTACATTTCAATGAAACAGGAAGTGTACCTGGAAATGTTTACAATAGGAGAAAGGAAGATCAGCAGCAGCAATATAACAAAAGTAGCAACAGCAATACAGCAACAGACAACCAGCAACAGCAAATGAAGCAATTAACACAGCCAAGACAGTACCAAATCGACCAAAATGAAACCCAGCAAATAACAGAATAACAACACCCAATAGCTGACCCCAAAATAGCTTAGATTCAACCAAATACCAATAAGAATTACCGGCAACCAAAAGATGAACTCGAAAATATAACTTGATAGTTAAAGCTGGAGCTCTCTTTTAGTTTTCAATTAAACAGTATTAGTTGAACTAATTGACTCCTTAAACTTTCTGAGAAAATGATTTTCAGAGTTAAAAAAAAACAGCCCAAACTCTCTCTATTTTCGTCCTCCTTGTATTGTCAGTTCTATTCTTTCTAAGATGTTCCAAGAAAAGACTTCCCTTTAAACTGACTGGCTCCCCCTCTATTTATAACCCAAAACAAGCCCTGCATCACTCTTGGGGAAATTTTAAACTAATAGAAAAACACATCTGCCCATAATATTCTCTTACACCCCACTACTAAGTGTCTTGTGTCATTTTTAATTTCAAGTTATGGGTGCCTATTTGTTTAATCAATCCCTTTACCTCCCCATTATGTTTTGTTCCCCACTATAATATTTTAATGGTACTTTAGTGCCAAGTGGACAGAACACTCAACATAAATAATTCAGCAAGTTGTCTATTCCCAAACTACCCTCCATGATGCCCTGGAACTACTGAAAATACTATCCTACCCCAAGCCCTTTCAATCTGCACTAAAATCTATCAGCTATAACCAATTCAAGCCTAACAATTGACTAATTAAACACATGAAACTAATTCCCAATCAACAACACTAGGACAAAACAACATGGTTAGATTCACATTAAAAACAAACTTAACAGAACAAACAAGTAGATTCAAATCACTAACTCAATCATCAATTGAACTTCAAATTAAATCCAACAGCAATACAACCAAGATGAAGGATTCAATGATTCTGAGCAAATCACAATTATAAATTAAAACTTAGACCAAATATGAATGAGCACTGTAAATTCACCAAATCGAAACAAACTAAACTTATATGCAAAACCTGATGAACAACCAAGGAAAGTAAAAGTTTAACAGACCACTACTAAATAATCACAAACAAACCGGAATCCCACTCATATGTTAATATCAAAAAACAAGTGAATAACCCCTTACATATGAGCAGAGAACAACTAAAAATCTGTTGAAGCAAAACGAAGAGAAAATGCCAAATAAGGCCTCAAACGAATCCGAAAAACTAACTGCAAGGCAGCGTTATACTGAAAACGTGACGAACCGTAGACGAACCTCGACACCCATCACTGGACAGATTTGAAAAGAGAGCTCCTAATGAGACTTAAACCAATGAAGCTTAGGTTGAGGAAGGAAGTTGCGATGGGGGTTAAGGCAACTGGAGGGATCGTTTGGAGCTGGTTCATGGCTGAAAATGGTGTTAGTTCAGCTAGTCGTGAGGGTGGTGACGAACGATGAGGAAGACGACGGGCAGCAGCAAAGTTGGTCGACGAGCTGAAGTCCGCTAGGTTGAGCAGCGACGGAGAGGGATGACGACGAACGACGAGATAGTGAATCAGGAGGTCGTTTGGTCGCTGGTTGCCGGTGGACTAGTGGTGACTGGTTGACGAGTGACGACGTTGGGTCTGTTGGTAGCGTTGGACGTCGATGGAGAAGGATAGCCAGTGGTCAGCAGTACAGCGATGGGCAGACTGGCTGGAGCTCATGACTGGAGGGTCGTTGGTTCGAAGAAGAAGAAGGAGGGCAGCCTTGGATGTCGAGGGAGCTAGAGGGGTCGTTTGGAGAAGATGAAGAGAAGGGGGGGGGGTTTCTTGAGTGTGGCGGCTTGGGGTGTTTGGGAGAAGAGGGTCTTTAGGGTTTGGGGGATTAGGAAAATGAAACACAAAAATGAGAAAAAGGGGGGGTTTCTTGGGTTATGGGCCAGACCAAGTCAGGTTGACCCGTTAGGTTTTGGGTTGGACTTGTGAGACACTTGGTCCAGGTTAATTCAAATTAGAATAAGAGGCCCAATCCGATTTTTTTTTCATACTTTTTGCTCTCTTTTCGTTTATTTGCTCCAAAATCAACACGTAAAGATCCTAAATTAAATTACAAGACCTAATTGAATTATCAAAAATAACTAATTAACTCAATTACCCCACTAATTAAATACCAATTTAAAATGAAATCACATAATTGGACATTAAATGCTAAAAATGAATAAATACATATTTTTTGTGATTTTTCATTTTTGAAAAACAAACTTAACTACTCCTAATTGTAGGATTAAATCCAAAATGCAAATGCGACATTTTTTTTGTATTTTTCGTTAATTTAAACAAATAAACACGCACACACAAATGCAAACAATAAAAAAAATAACACAAAAATTGCGAACAACACAAAACTATTTAATCTTGAATTTTTGGGAGTAATTCTCCTATAGGGCAAAAATCACGTGCTTACAGCTGCCCCTCTTTGTCTGAAAATACGAAGAGTTTTCGTGCAAAGATAAAGTGAGCGAGCAATTTTTTGCCCGTTTGAGTACTCCGTATGAAGCATTTTTTTATTTTTGAAAAGATTTGACTGAACCTTTGCTTCAAAAGGTCTCCTACATATCCCTGGCTAAAAGGGAATCGGGTCAATGTAGTTCGGGAGTTTTGGTAGTTGGGACTACCATGAAGTTGTGACCTTGCTGTTACTATTATTGCTGTTGCGGCTACTGCTTGCTAACTTCCTTATTACACCGTGCTAAACAAAAAATAAGAAGCTAGACTAAACTAGTCTATGAATTACAAAATCTTATCTAGATCTTCAGGCTTGCTCTTGTCGCCTTGCTTTCTTGTTGACTTGCCTCCTCTAATGTTTCTTCATTTCTGACTTGACTCGTCAGCCTCTCTTGATTGCCGAACTTGGACTGTTTATTTCCTTCTTGTGAGCTTTGAATTATTTTTCTTCGACGTTTGAACTGACCATCACTGCCTTCCTTCTGATTTCTGAATTTGGATTTACGCTGGGGATTTTTTGTTGTAACCTTTCGCTCTCCTGGCGGGCTACTAACTTCCACACTTGAAATGTAAAGACTGAAATGTATTCCTCTATTATACGGGCGGGCTCCCGACTTCATTTTCTTGGAAAATAAAATGCCATTATTATTATCTTAGGAGAAATGGTTCATCGGACTAAGATTTTGACTCTAGGAGATAATTCATCAGACTAGGTCCAACTTTTGTGTGATCTTAAGAGAAAGATTCATCGGACTGATATTTTGACTCTAGGAGATAGTTCATCAGACTAGGTCCAATTTTTGTGTGATCTCAGGAGAAAGATTCATCGGACTGAGATTTTGACTCTAGGAGATAATTCATCAGACTAGGTCCATTTTTGTGTGATTACTTAAAATGTAAAGACTGAAATGTATTCCTTTGTTATACGGGCGGGCTCCCGACTTCAAAATTTGAAATTTAAAGACTGAATGATTACCATCTTAGGTGAAAGTTTTCAACAGACTAAGATTTTGACTCTAGGAGATAATTCATCAGACTAGGTCCAATTTTTGTGTGATCTCAGGAGAAAAATTCATCGGACTGAGATTTTGATATCTTAGGAGAAAGATTCATCAGACTAAGATTTTGACTCTAGGAGATAATTCATCAGACTAGGTCCATTTTTGTGTGATCTCGGGAGAAAGATTCATCGGACTGAGATTCTGACTCTAGGAGATAATTCATCAGACTAGGCCCATTTTTGTGTGATCTCAGGAGAAAGATTCATCGGACTGAGATTCTGACTCTATGAGATAATTCATCAGACTAGGTCCATTTTTGTGTGATCTCAGGAGAAAGATTCATCGGACTGAGATTCTGACTCTAGGAGATAACTCATCAAACTAGGTCTATTTTGTGTGATCTTGGGAGAAGGATTCATCGGACTGAGATTTTGATATCTTAGGAGAAATATTCATCAGACTAAGATTTTGACTCTAGGAGATAATTCATCAGACTAGGTCCATTTTGTTGTCTTACTTGAAACCTTCCAATTGTTGCTTTCTTCTTCTTGTTGTTTTTATCTGAAACCTTCTACTTGTTGTCTTTTACTTCTTATTATCTTATCTGTAACTTTCCAACTATTGCTTTCAACTTTTCAATTCTTGCCTTCCCCTTTTGTTATCTATCTGGGTCTTTCCGGCTGTTGCCTTTACTTCTTTGTTGTTATCTTTCTAAGTCTTTCCAACTGACTTCTTATTAACTTGAAAAAATTCATCAGACTAAGATGTTTATCTTAGGAGAGAACTTCATTGGACTAAGATTTTTCATCTTAGGAGAAACAATTCATCAGACTAAGATTATTTCATCTTAGGAGAAACAGTTCATCAGACTAAGATTTTTCATCTTAGGAGAAACAATTCATTAGATTAAGATTTTTCATCTTAGGAGAAACAATTCATCAGACTAAGATTTTTCATCTTAGGAGAAACAATTCCTCAGACTAAGATTTGTTTTCATCTTAGGAGAAACAATTCATCAGACTAAGATTTTTCATCTTAGGAGAAACAATTCATCAGACTAAGATTTTTTCATCTTAGGAGAAAATTCATCAGACTAAGATTTTTCATCTTAGGAGAAACAATTCATCATACTAAGATTTTTCATCTTAGGAGAAATAATTCATCAGACTAAAATTTTTTTTATCTTAGGAGAAACTTTGCACTTCTTTGTTCCTATTACATACAAAGAAAAATTTTGTCAGTTTTTGAAAATGATGGTCGGTTGTGACCTTCTTGCTGGGGATGATTTCCTCCTTCCCTTAACACTTTGTGTTATCTTCTTTCTTCCTCAAATGGGTACCTGACTTCAACAAAAAAAAAACGTAACGCCTCCGTTCTACGGGCGGGCTCCCGATTTCAACAACTTCAAAACTGCACTCGTATGGCCATTGTTCCTCTTTGCAACCATTTCCTTCTTACATGAAATACCTTCTTTCAGAACTGCTTCCCTAAAAAACTCGTGTTGTCTTCCCTCGAAACTGTTGGGGATAACACTACTGGGGAATTAATTACTTACCTGCTAGGGATAATACTGCTAGGGGAATCTCCTTTCTTCCTTCTTCTTCTTCCTCCTTTTTTTTCAAGACTTCTCTCTTCAAAACTTTTATTTTCTTTCAACACTGCTGGGGATAAAAATGTTATCAGCTGGGGATAACGCTGTTGAGGATAACTTTTATCTTCTCTCAACACTGATGGGGATAACACTGTTGATGATAACGCTGCTGGGTGAATTTTTTTTTCTTCAAAATCGGTGTTTCATTCTTCTGGAAACCGCTGGGGGTGACACTCTGCTTTTTCTGAACACAAGTTTCATCATTTTTGTTCTATCCGCTGGGGATACAACTTCCTTCATTAAAACTTGTTATTTTTCTTCTTTCAACACTGTTGGGGATAACACTGGTTCAAAGACCACTTTCCTTGTGTTATTTGGCTTCTTCCCCAAGCGGATAACTGATTTCCAGAAAATTTTCAAAAATGAAAAGAAAATTTTCTGCCCCAGTTTGATAATCTTCCCTGTATCATGCCTCTCTGCCATCAATGTCATTTCCTTTTTCCTATTTCAAATCAAAGAAAACTTGTTAGTTTAAAACGCGGCGGTTGGTTGTGATGCTCCTGCTGGGGATGGTTCTCCTTTCTCCTTCCCTGCGCTGCGTTCCATTACACTATCAAAACTTGCTGGGGATGATATTATTTGATGGTCTTAGCATGACTTTCCCTGCCTTGCGTCATCCATCCATCTTGAAACTTTGGTCGATAATTTCCTACCTCCTTGACGACTCTTTATTCATAAGCCTTTCATCGTTGCTTTACACTTGCATCCTGACCCCCTACAATCCTATGACAGTGACTCTGCTTGAGGATCTTGCATGTTTTACTGATGAACCATTTTCTTCGTTCATCCGTGTCACTGAAAATTCCTTTTCTGTTGGGGATAACACTTCTTCTTTTTGTGGCGTAGCTCGGGAACTGGCATTTCCCTGACCCTTGAGTCTCATGTGAATTTCCCAAATCATGCTCATCGCTTTCCGCATTGTTTTTCTTGATTTGTCCATGGGCTTTGGCTTTGAGGTCTATAACCTTTTGATTTCTGCGGGGGATATCCTTCTTGACACTGGTCCATCCCTTTGTCAATCTCCTCTTGCTGGGGAATATCCTTCTGGACATTGGCCTTGTGCTTGTTCCTTCTGACTTATACCACTTGGATGTTCTAATCACAGATCTCGTCTTGCATAATTAGAAAGCTGTTGGCAAATTTTGAAGTCATTTCTCACTTGTTTCGACCAAACAGACTTTGTTGGGGAATTTTTTGTGAAAAGAGAACGATAAAAGGGGACAGGATGAAAGATAAAAGAAAGAGAAGACTCCTAGCAAGAAAAACTATAAAGTAAAAACCTATCTGACGTGGACACCAACTCTAACGGCCATGACATGCACATGTAGCCTATCCTCCATCGTCAATCGCCTTTCACAATCTTTGTCTGGTGTTCTTCATCTGATTCTCACCCTTATTCGACTTGTAGTGCCTGAAGGTTTTTACTATCAAGTCTTTCTCATTTCGATTTCTCTCAGCTTACCATCGCCTCATGGTGCCTGTGAAGGTTTTCACCGATAAGACTCTCTCATTTGTATTACTCTTCAGTTGGGGATTGGGGTGCCACCGCTAAGACTCTTTAATATTTCTTTTCTGTTGGGGATTAGAGTCTTTTCTACTGGGGATTAGAAGCTTTTCTACTGGGGATCGGTGTGTTATGTTCACCGATAAAACTCTTTTATTTGTCTGACTTGGTATCTCTTGAAGACTGATCAGAAGGTCTTTCTTTGGACCGAAATGTGGGATTTTGGATGGGGCTAGAAAGAAAGTGTATTAAAGGCTCAAAATAAAACAACCTGGGTATGAAATTACAACCTTCGGAAGTAGATTTATTTATAATACACGCAACTTTTGCCCCAGTTTCTTGCTTGGGGATTTTTTTTTGATTTTTTTTGTTACACTATGACCAAGCCGTGAAGCGCCTACGTATACTCTTTGAGGAATCAGGTCAAACGTAGTTCCCAATTCCTCGTTGTTCTAGTTTTTCTTTTCACTGTTATTTTTCTTTTCTTTTTCTTTTTCGATTTCTTTTTCTTTCTCTTTTTTTTTTCTTATCTCTTTTTTTTCTCTCTTTCCTCTATCTTCCATGTTTGTGCTTCTAGTTTTTGCTACTGATTCCGAAGGAGGGGTATGAAAGAAATCAAATAAGGCTCAAAGGCTTAACGAAGGATAAGGTGTTTAGATAGCAGAATAAAATGCCTCCGTCATTCCAATCTTCAAAACATACCAAGTGCAAACAACGCAATTAGACATTCGCTATATCTTTAAAGCACTGTTGGGCAACACTCTTGTCACACCTCTTTTTTTACGGCGCTTACACCCCAGCGAAGGGATATAAACAAAAAGAGTTTTTCCAATTAAAGGACGGTCGGAACGGGATTAGTTATTTAAAAGTTTCAGAGTCGCCACTTGAGAATATAATGGTGTCTCAAGTCACCGAGTTAATCCCGAACCGAGGAAAGGGTTTGACTCTGTATTACAGTCGCGAACCAGAAATCCGGGTAAGGAATTCTGTTAACCCGGGAGAAGGTGTTAGGCACTCCCGAGTTCCGTGG
>MU724502.1:16178-37840 GCA_026770625.1 Nicotiana glauca
ATATTCAATACATTGTAGTTTGCTACTCATAATCGCTAGAATACTTTGTGTCTTGCTAATAAAGATACTTGAAATAACTTAGTTTAAGTAGTAGTAACATAATAGGTTTTAGGAATTAGTATTTTGAGTTTAATTACTTATTGGCTTGTAATAGTTTTCATAATTCCAAGGCCCAAAGAAAATTTAATGCATTATTATTTTTAAACTTACTAAATAAATATATTTTTCACATGTAAAATTTATTTGGTACGATTCGGTATTTTTTCGGTTTATTTTTCTAAAATAAAAAACCTACCCTAATTATCGATGTTGTTATAGATTTATATAAAAACCTACAGTTTCTTAAAAAGAAACCTAGAAATCGGTTCGGTGCGGTACGGTACGGTCGGTTTAGTCGGTTTTCGAATATCCATTGACACCCCTACATTGACTGGCTGAGAATTCAGTCTCTAGTTTATTTTAAAAGATAACCTAATGAAGCTGAAAAGTAGGAGAAACGAACAGTAATTGCAACAACTCTAGTCTGTTGGTTGCTTGGTGTACGGTTTTCACTTGCACTTACGTAACTGGACTCAACTATTCAAAAGCTACTAATGCTGAAAACAAGCAACAACAACATACCCAGTATTATCCCACACTTCGGGGTCTTGTTTTCAGTATAATGCTGAAAACAAGAAACCCCTAAAATTTTTTCATCCGGCCTTCTTTGAGAGCAGCTGGATAACGACTTTGTCATATGTGTTCTTGTTGTCCGTTAATTGTCTTTAGATGCAGGGTAGTGCATGGAAAATAGATGGACAAAGAAAATGGGTGTTGGAGAAAGCGTTCTCTAGCTTTTGGTATTCTCAGCTCTCAAGTATCTTTTTAACAGCTTGAACCTGGAGAAGAGGGGCAAGGGGGTGGGTGGCAATGTAGACATTCCAGTACTGTTGTTGTGCTACGATCTATTGGAACCGAATGCCGTGGATTCTATTAAAGGCTGTGCCAGAATTTCGACCACATCCTCAAATAGAATATTGCATCACTTATTATTTAAAATCAAATGTTTGATATGTTCTGCTTTAACTCCCTCTCAACATGTGCACCATCTGAAAAGTAATCTGTTGCCCTGCATTTGCCCCATTCTTTATGAAGTAATCTAAATTTTGTGTCCCTGCTCGATGATATTTTAGGCCGATGAGTATTTGAGAATCTTGATAAAATTGAGCAATTCGTGAAGAGACAGCAATAGCTGTATGGTTTTATTTAAATTACTCAGTTGCTTGTCGATCGAATTTTGAGTTTGAGTTAACATGTGCTGACATCTTAGTCCATCCTTGTGTATCTGCTGGTGTTATCTATTGATTGCCTGGTCTGTATGTCTTCTGTTTAGGTTGGACAACCCGACGCTGAAGAAAGCTCATTGGAAGCCAAAGCCCATGCTGCCCCAAATGGTATTCTTCAGAGTGTGGAGAGACAGAGCTTGCAAGAAATTAGTTCAAGTTATAAACTTGACTCTAGGAGTTTACATGCATCAACTCTGAAGAAGAATGACCAAATTGCTAATCTTTCAGCAAGATCAGATATTTCTGATGGGATACTTGGCATGGAAGATCGTTTAAATCGGATTACCAGTCATTTAGAGTTCCACGAAGCCTTGGAAGAGCCTGAAATTATTGAAAACAGTACTCAGCCTTCTGGTAGCAAATTTGTTGAGTCTAGCCCCAACCCTTCAACGTCAATCTTGGATAAGATATTTGGAGGTGTTGTAGCAATTAATGTTGGTGACTCTGAGGCTCCAATTGTGGTAATAGTTTTACACATTTTATCAGCTTCAGTGCTGTCTAAGTTTTAGTTTCATTACTCTTAAACAATCCTATCAACCCCACCACCCTGTCCTTTTGCAGTCCTCCCCTTCAAATTGCTATAAACTTATTAGGTGGTTAAAAGCTCTTAGGTTGAGGTCATCCTTCGTTTAGGGTAAAACTTATGTGCTTTATGGACTATTGTTGTCATCCTGATTCCTGAGGGGTGATTGAATTTCCTTCAGTCCACAGCAAAGATTGCATCAGTATCGTTAAAACAGTGAGAGGAAGCATGGTTTCTTTCATCATCATGCCTGTTTTTTTGCAGAAATTCTTGTCATCTGTTGTTGTGTTTCTTTTTCTTTCCACTGTTGGAATTTTCATCAATATTCTTGACTCCATTTAGCAGTAAATATACATAGTGCACTTGTGGCTTCCCTACTAGTTGTTTATTTTCTTCATTTGACTTTGTCCCCAGATTGACAATATTAAACCGAATAACATGTTGGGCTCCAAGGCTATAGAATCTTCGAAGTTCGCTCAGTGGTTTATGGAAGAAGGTATCCTTTTATGGTTTTTTGTTTTTTGCTTTTTAATTACTTTTTCTCTCGTAGTTCTACAAATTCTTTTTTAACCTGTCTTATACCATTTAATATCGTTGTAGATAGGAAGCCACCGGAAGATTCCTCGTTAAGTAGGCCAAACGATTTGCTTGCCTTAATTGTTGGCAGCGATAAAACCAGATCACAAGCTTTTGATGGAAATGTTTCAGACTGCTTTCCATCTGAAAATTTCATTCAGAGTACTGAGCCTACAAGTAAGGTCACATTGCATATACCTTCTGCACCACCTGGGGTATCTGAGCCTATGTATGAGTCTAGTAAAAGGGAGGCAGCCCCGTCGATCTTTACTTGTGAGGACCTTGAGCATAAAATGCTGTCAGAGTTTGGTGAAAAGAGTTCTAATCTGCATTTTACTTCACAAGGTTGCGGTACTAATCGCTTAGACACTGAAGAACAACCCGTAATCGTGGACAGCCATGCATCTCAACACCTCCTTTCATTATTACAGAAGGGGCCAGATCATACAAATATGACAGGGAAGGGCAGTAATGGCACTGAAGCCAGGAATGGACATGTTGAGTTTACCGTGCATGACCGATCTAAGGAGGAAGATACCAGGGATTCTCAAGCTTCAGGAAAGGCAGTTACACTTGAAACCCTTTTTGGAACTGCTTTTATGAAGGAGCTGCAATCTGTACAAGCTCCAGTTTCAGTTCAGAGGAGCTCAGTTGGTTCTGCACTAATTGATGGTTTGGAGACATGCAAGTCATCCTTGTCTGGTTTTGATGACGGCCTTTTTTCTTCCATAAGTGATGGTATTGGACCAAAAGGAGGCGGTAAGGATAACAGGCTCTTGCAGTTGAATCACAGAGGTCAAACCAAGCTGGATGAGCCTCAAACCTGTTCGGGATATGAAAATTCTCAGTATGAAGTTAAATCAAGGCACCCGAGTGAAATGTTTTCCAAGAGTGAGGATGTTGAATATCACCTGCCTGCAGAAAACTTAATTAGTGCTCGTGATCATTTAAGTCCCCAGGTCTCAATGGTTATGCCTGCAGGAATCTTGAGTAAAGGAGATTTGACAACTGGTAGTGTCGCTGGCGGTGATGGAAGGTCTTTGATGAGTGAAGGTCTGCCCTTCCCACGTGTTTCCTATGATCAGATTGAGTCTGAAATGCCATTGCACCATATTCGTGCTCAACCATCAACTTCGCAATTTCATCCCTTGCAGATGAGTCAAGGGAAGCCGTTGTTTCATCCTATGGATTCTGGTCCTGCTCATTTAAATCCTCAGATTTTCAATGGTCCAGAAAGCATGGCTCTACATGAAGCTCCCGGTCGTCAGTTTCCTGGAAATATGATGCGACCTCCATTTCACCACCCTAATGGTGGACTGACAGGGTTTGATCTCCCTGTTCACCATCCTATGCTGCAGCAGATGCAGATAGCTGGAAATAGCCCTCCTCGTCTGCTACATGACCGTCTAAGGGGTGCACAGGTTCCTTCACATCTCAGTAATCAAGCAGCTAGCATTATGCAGGAAGTTAACAGAATTCAAGCATTCCCTTTTGCGCCACACCAAGTCAACATTAGTGGCCAAACTGTGCAAATGCCAGGTAAAAAGCCCGAATGTGTTGTCTCTGCAGGTGTTGTGTGATGATATTTTACTAATTACACCTCAAATGTTGCTCCCTATTTGATCTTGCTGAATCTAATGCATAAATTTCATCTCCACTAAGTCTTCTACTTTTTCCTTAGTTTTACCGATGTAAGATAGTACTTGCATCTTTCTTTCTGGACTACACCTCAAAATGAAGTTGCCCGTTGCTGATCTTGCTGATTTAAAACATAGATTTCATCTCTACTATTGTCTTTAATTGTTCCTTAGTTTTGCCGTCCTGATAATGTAAGAAAGACATCTTTATTTATACTCCTTCCCGACCCTCATTGATGCAGCAATTCTGCAGTTCTAAATTTGACTGTATTGTGACTGTGACCATGCACGTAATAATGAAACTACATTTTATAATTTCAATGGGCTGCTGGGATTCATCTTTCTATGACTACGTCCTGTGAAGTTTTGAGTGATATCAAGTCGAAATGAGGATTAAGTATGAGCGGATGTTGTATATTCTGTTATCAGCTTTAGTTTTTCCTCATAATTGTGTAGGTTAGTAAATTTATTTACCTGAAAGCAAGAAGGCGAACTTTATATTCCCTTTTTTTTGCTTGTGAATTTGGCCTTTGAGGCTTGAGCTAGTGAAGTGTGCTCTTCCCCACCCCCGGTACCCTTTTGATGGTACGTCTTGAGATTTTTCTGCTGTTGATTGTTAATAACCCTGAGAAACTAGTAAAAATAAGTAATGACATGCTTATCATTTATTCTAAATAGGCCTTTGTGCTCTTCTTCCTTTTATTGGTGTATACACTGAAACTCTTCTGGTTGAGGATGCATCTCTGCTGATATTTAACTAGCTGGGCGAGTTTATGCATTAAAATTATTATTTGTTTCACTCCAGCTCCAGATATCAACACCAGAAACATTCATCCTGAGGCCATGCAAAGGCTTGTTGAGAGGCAACTTGGGGCTTCTAAGCAGATCCACCCTTTTGCTGCTGGCAATGTCCAGGGGATGTACGGCCACGAGCTTGACATGGGATTGCGATATAGATAGTTGATCATGGAAACTCATGTTCATTGCAGCGTTCTTCAACTAGGTACAATGTGGTGTTTTTTTTTGTTTGGTGATAACTGAGAATCCACTGTTTACAGCTTCGAAACTCGTTGGATAATGGGTCGGTTCCCCTGCGCCTTCTCCACTTAAATTCCATATTTTTTTTTCAAACAAGAATGGGACCTGTGAGGTGCGCCTGCCACGCATCCCATGATGTACTACCTATACCGTTGCGCCAACACCCTTGGGCGCAACTGGGTACCATGTTCGCCTTTCACTCTTTTTTTGGTTGAGGGCTTGGTATAAACTCTTGGGAAGTGGTGTAATTTTAGATTTTATTTTCTTGTACTTGGTATGTTTCTCATCTTGACAACAGGTTAATAGTGGACGAAAAAGGGGCTCTATATCAACATTTCTGATTCTTGTGCATGCATGGTTGTGCGAATTCTCACCAGTTACGTCTGGTCTTTCATATGTTCCTTCTGGTAACAGGGGACCTGTTCACCTTGCAGATACTGTGTATAACGCGAATTGGACTATCCTTATCTCTGATATTGCACCAACTGTTATTCCAAAATAGTATGCATGCTACATTTAAGGGACTTGCAAGAGATTTATCTAGCTTTCAGTAACTGGATGTCATTTCATTTGACCAAAGTAATATTCTTCTAAGGTGCTCTGCTCAAAACAAATTCTTGTTGAACTTCAGTATTCTCCCATTTCAAGCTTAGCTTTTGATTGGGGTATAAAAAATTGGAACTGCTTCCACTAAGGTTATTGTTTTCGACTCAGAGAATGAAGAGAAACCCTACACTCGCTGATGTTCGCTGATTTTGAACACCATATATTGGTAGTGTCTCACCTGAGGTGGTTGTGCTGGACTTGGATGATGAAGAAGACGTCTCTCCAGGTCCACCTCTAGGTTACACTGCTAGTTTTTAATTTGATTTACTTACAAAAATCGACCCCAAATAATCCAGATTTACGAATTACGTTCTAATTAACCAAAATTGATGGATGTTATTAATGTTTTCTTTCTCTTAGACAAGGAGTGCCAAGATAATGATAGGTCAAGGTTAACCAGCTCCCTCCTAATAATGAAGCCCCACAATCCATCAGATTGCCCAACCATGTTTTTATGCTACATTTAAATTCTATTGTTTTTTCTTATGAGTTCAGATTTAATTTATATTGAGATTGTGTGATTTTTATTTATTTTTATAATGGTGATCTTTAGGCATTTTATCTCATTACGTGCACATCAACTATTGTGTTGAACACCTACTTCCGACCAACAGAGGTATCTAATAACCCACTAAAACTAATTCATGTAAGATAATCAAGCAATCATTTTTTTTTCCACTTCTAACTGAGATTCGAATTTTCGTCTCCCATAAGATCATCTTTCCTAGCAATTGTTATGTGTTTTGTTTGTTTTATCTAATATTAAAGGAATAAATAAGGAAACTTTTGTGGACGAGAAACATAACATGACGATTTTTAGTTTAAAGAGTTTATAAAAAAGAAATTAAAGACAGTCATTTATAGCCATTCGGGCTAAACCTATAACATCCAATAGCTCAAAATTACAATACACATTTAATAGCCCAAAAGTAATTTTAGTAGCTAGCCCAAAAATACTGCTTTTTGCTCTTCCAATTAAAGTTCCAGCTCCCTTTCCTCTCTTTCTCCTCCTCCGCCATTTCTCGGAATTAGATCTACCTTGCCAGGCGGTTCAATTATATAAATTGTCCAACAAAGAATGAATTAGACCTTCCTGTAATTTTCTACAACGAAATTAAATAAGATAATGTCTAAAACATCTTTGCTCAACTTTGTTTTAATGCTTCAAAGTCACAAAATTATTTTTCATGACAAAAATTTGCTTAGTTATTTTTTTATTGCAAGAAATTATTTAATGCATTTTAATGTGATTCTTAGGTAAATTTGTTACTTTTACATTATAAAAAATAATTTAATAATATATTTTAAAATTTTAATACGGTACTAAAATACTTATTTTTGGGGTATTAAATGACCTTGCAAATTTACAAAGAAAGGATATGCCAACTGTAAATGAATGTTTAGGTGGCTGCATAAAAATGTATGCCTTAAGCTCACTAATTTTTTTTAATTTTTTTTGGTTAAAACTGTAAAGTATTATCATACACAACTAAAGAGCACTGTAGAGGATTTAACCACCTGGTGTTAACATCCCCAAAGCCTCAAATGAGAAGAAACACGTATTTGCAGGAATTCAAGGGATGCTGATTTCATTTTAAAAGTTGAAAAGGAAAATCATTGGCTAAAGAAAGAGGGGGCAACCACCCTTAGAATAAAAATCCCAAGCTCTCTGTTATTGCCTCATTTTTTTTCTGGGTTAACTTTCTTTGCTAGGGTAATCCTTTGATTTTCACCAAATAAATTTTCATTTCCACATGTATGTCATTAGTTGATTTTGATGGGAATCATAATTTCAGACCCACCATTATATATTTACATGGATATTTATGTATTTCTTTCGGTGAAAATAGAGTTGAATATTGATATATTATAAAATATATATAAAATAGACTGTCACTATACAATTTATATAAAATAGACTGTCACTATATAAAACATATACAAAACAGACTGTCACTATACAATTTATATACAAAATAGACTGTCACTATATAATTTATATATAAATAGAGTGTCACTATACAAAATATATACAACAATAGATGTAACTATACAATTTATATACAAAATAGATGTAACTATACAAAATATATACAAAAAATATTATCACTATACAAAAATACATGATACACTCCAAATACACAGTGTGCATACATTACACATACAAAATTGTATATAATTTATATACACTACGTTTACATATTAGAAAATACATTATATACAATTTTGATACATTGTTCGGATAGATTATACATTCACGATACAAAAAACATTTGGGTTACACAAATATATACACTTTAGATACATAACACACTCGAGATAGGCTCAATATACACCAAGGATACACTGTCGAACTTAGGATACAATATTTATACATTGCAAAAAAGAGTTGCTCTATTGCGCCGGGCAGGGGTCGAACCTACGACCTTCAGCTTAGGAAACAAGCGCTCTATCCACTGAGCTACAGGCGCTTATGTTGCCATCCTCATTCCTTTCGGCTACTATATGTAATACTTTTGGGCCGAAGGGCCATTTTTTGAAAGTGGTACAAAACACGGGCTATTAAAATTTTGAGGGGCTATAGAGGGTAATTTATCCTCTAAGTTTTAGAGAGTGGTGCTAAGATTTGTACCCTGAGTAGAGCCCATCGAGTTACTTTTCTAGATTAAGGGGCATTTGCATCTATCCCCCTTTTTTATGCCATATTTTAACTTGTGCCCGCTTTGTAAAAAAAATTACAAGCGTACCCGCTTTTTCACATAACTTCAGCCCACGGGGCTGAAGTTTTTCTTTTGTACTGGAAAACTTCAGCTGAAGTTTTTGTCTTTGTAACCGAAAAACTTAAGCTCTAGAGCTTAAGTTTTCTGGTTATAAAATAAAAACTTAAGCTCTAGAGCTTAAGTTTTCCAGTTATAAAATAAAAACTTAAGCAGTTTTCCAGCTTAAGTTTTCCAGTTATAAAATAAAAACTTAAGCTTAAGTTTTTCAGTTATAAAATAAAAACTTAAGCAGTTTTTCAGCTTAAGTTTTCCATTTATAAAATAAAAACATAAGCTCTAGAGCTTAAGTTTTCCAGTTATAAAATAAAAACTTAAGCAGTTTTTCAGTTACAAAATAAAAACTTAAGCAGTTTTCCAGTTATAAAATAAAAACTTAAGTAGTTTTCTAGCTGAAGTTTTTCTTTTGTACTGGAAAACTTCAGCTCTAGAGCTGAAGTTTTTGTCTTTTTAACCGGAAAACTTCAGCTCTACAGCTGAAGTTTGCCAGTTATAAAATAAAAACTTCAGCTCTAGAGCTGAAGTTTCTATGTTGTAACTAGGAAACTTCAGCTCTAGAGCTGAAGTTTTTGTCTTTGTTTTTTGTACTGTTTCTTGTACATTCATCAAAGAAATTATATGGAAATATCTAGCAATTGTTGGCGGATAGTCTTGAAATATCATGTTTAAGTAGCAGTAGCTACATATTATTTTCCGTTAAAATTTGTTAGAATGGTCAATGAGAATCTGGCGATTACATATCGTGCAAAGCTAAATCCAGAAAATCTATCTTCTTCAGTTACCGCAAAGCATGAAACTAGCAAGTTCCAATCTCATATTCTATTTGTAAAGGCTTATCTCAAATACTAACTACAATGAAGAGCAAGAATTATGGTATTGAAGAAAAAGAAGAAGAGGAGGAGAAGGGGAGGAGAAAGGGAAGCTGAAGTTTTTTAAAAAGTGGGTATGAGTGCAAACAGAAAGACAAAGCGGCTACAAGTTAAAAGGGGTAGCCCAAATAGGATGCCCCGCGTAATTTTTACTACTTTTCTAGATTAAGGAGCTTTGCATTTCCAAGAAAAGTATCACATTTTGGAGAGATCAAGATAAGAGTAATAATAATATAGAAGGCAAAAAAAAGGGGAAATTATCGGCTATGTTTATTTATAGGTAACTCATTACAAAAATTGATCAATTGATAAAATATTACTAATGTTAGCCAAATTAGCCAATTAGCTATTTGTAGCAAACAAAATCAAATTTTTACTTTGTTTTGAGTGGGTGTTATTAGAATAGATTGGGCACAACTTAAGGAGCTTGAATATCAGTTTTGGGATGATTTGGTGAAGTTTTGGGGTGGTTTGAATTGAAAATTCGGTAAAAACTGAACATGAAAAAAATGATATGTGTATCATACTGTGTATCATTTGTGTATCACATATGTATCATATTTGTATCTATTGTATATCACATGTATATCCATGTATACCTGTATGTGAGATACATGCGTGATACATGTTTGATACATGTGTCGCAGAAGACTTTTTTTAACTCGATTTAGTTACGAATTTTGATATAAAACCAGTCCAAATCACCTCCAATCTTCCTCAAATTTTGTATATTGACTTATCTATATATTTTTAATGAATTTCAACAATACCCATTGAAAAGGTTCCTTTTTTATTTAGATTTTTGGAATATTGTATATATTTTTTGTATTTTATCACCTTATTTGCTACCTCATCCATAAAATTTCCTTTTTGTCTTGTATCTAGTGTTGCTAATCATGCTTAAGAATATAGAAGGTGATTTTTGCATGTGATTCTTTGAGAGAAAGAACCCTATTATTTGATTTTTCAATTTTTGTTGGTTAGTTTTGGTAAGTCTATGACTAATGGCTAGAGGTTGGTAAGTTGAGATTTATTTGAGATATTTGTGTAAGTTTCCCAAAAAAAAGTGTTTGGGAGAAAGAATTCTTGGAGGAGAGAAGATTTCGTCCGTCGAGCAGATAGAGTCCACTCAATTCCACATTCGAATACAAAATTTAAATTTTATGGGTTCAAACTAATTATATTTTAAAGTTATGAGTTCATATCTACTACAATATATGTTATAATTTCAAAAAGATTTTATACATAAATTTTTACTCCGATTAAAAATATTGGATTCAGTTGAATCCGATACCAAAAGGCCGGATCCGCCCCTAGTCAATACCATCACATACCATGCAAGTGGGACGTCGGGTAGTCCGTGCCATCATGCAATAGTTAATGAGGAATTTTCAGAAACTACTATTGTTTAGAGGTTATTTACTTCCTATAGCTACCAAATACATAGTTACTTCCTACAACTACTACTCAGTTGTTACGGTAGTGTAATCGCGCTGCTGTATTCATGAATACAGCAGCAAAAAGTGCTTAAACATCAGGGTAGTCTAGCTGTACGCGCATGTATTCACATGTATTCGCGCAATGTATTCATGAATACAACAAAAAATGCCTAAAATCAGGGCAGTTCAGCTGTACACACATGTATTCACATGTATTCGCTGCTGTATTCATGAATACAGCAGTAAAAAGCGCATAAAATTAGGGCAGTCTAGTTGTACGCGTATGTATTCACGCCATGTATTCATGAATACAACAACAAAAAATGCCTAAAATCAGGGCAGTCCAGTTGTACGTGTATGTATTCATGCTGTTGTATTCATGAATACAATAGTAAAAAGCGTATGTGCATGTATTCACATGTATTCGCGCCATTTATTCATAAATACAGTAACGACAATCGCCTTAAAAATAGGTATGTCCAGTTGTCTAAGAGAGAAAAAATATAAGTAGCGTATTTCATACCTCCATGGTAGTATATACCATAAATACTTATTTCGCTATAAAATATAAAAAAGTAGATATAGAAAATAATATTTTAAAATAATTTTAATTTATAATAAATAGGGTGTATACCTTTTCTATAAAGGTAAAATTTCCATAACTAATACATATTTAAATGTAAGCACCAAAAAGCCCAAAGGCGTCAACATGTCATAGATAAGTCATGAGTAGGGATGGCAATTTGAGCCCAAACCCATTCAACCCGTTCAGAGATTAATGGGTTGGCTACAAACATTTTAGCTCATGAGCCTATTTGGGTTGAGCCCAAGTTAATCCATTATTTTTTAGAGAAATGTTCATGAACCACTATTGCTTAGTGGTTATTAGCTAATTGTAGCTACCATTTACTATATTACTTCATATAGCTATGTTTTTATGTTTTTTAGAGAGTGTATTCGATGTATTTAAGCTACTGTATTCATGAATACATTAATATTTCTAGGCGTAAAACATGGGATTATAGCTAGGTAAATTTTTGTATTCGACTGTATTCACGACGTGAAATAGGGGATTACAGCTAGGCATATTATTGTATTCGACTGTATTCAACTGTATTCACGATATGTATTTGTGAATACAGTAATGTAAATAGCGCAATTCATGGTCTATTCAGCTATTTTTAAACGGAAAGTGAATCAATTCACATAATAGACTCCTAATATAACTCAACAAACTCAATTATAACACACAAAATTTGTATTTCCAGTTATAAAAAAAGATTCTCAACTGAAAAATATCCCAAAAATATAGCAATCTTCAGCGAAATATGCTGAATATTTTTCCCAACCGATAAATACAACAAAAATAGAGCAATTTGAATACATATATACATCTGAATACATAAATTATATTAATTAAAAAAATATAAATACATTCATAGAATATAACGAGACAGTGAATACAATGAAATACATGGAATACAACGAGATACAATGAAATACAATTAAAATAAGATAATTAATACAATAAAATACATGTAAATACAACGAAATACATTGAAATATATTAACAAAAAATTCAAGTTGCTCAGCCACAAACTCTATCGTCTTTGTTCAAGAACAACCCTAATGTCGTCTCGTCGAGAGGGCCACGATTCTGACTCGAAACGCCACTGTTCCTGTTACCATAATACCCTCACGTGCGCTTCAAAAAACCTATTATTTACATTGAAGCCTCCGAAGCCACCATCAGCAGTCCACATTCCCAAAAGTCTTCGCCGGAAAACTCTAATTTTGATGCTTTGCCGGAGAGTTCTGGTAGTAAGATGAAGGTGAAAGATGAGAGAGAGAGAGAGAGAGGGAGAATAGATATGGGGTAGAGGATAGATTTGAACGTATCCTTCCTTCAACTCGATGGAGAATAGAGGGAGAATACATTAAACGTATCCCTTACTTCAACTGGATGGATTTGATGCTTTGCCGGAGAGTTCTGGTAGTAAGATAAAGGTGGAAGATGAGAGAGAGAGAGAGAGGGAGAATAGATATGGGGTAGGGGATGGATTTGAACGTATCCCTTCCTTCAACTGGATGGAGAATAGAGGGAGAATACATTAAACGTATCCCTTCCTTCAACTGGATGGATTTGATGCTTTGCAGGAGAGTTCTGGTAGTAAGATGAAGGGGGAAGATGAGAGAGAGAGAGCGGGAGAATAGATATGGGTAGGGGATATGAGAAATTTGAGGGTATAGGAGAAATTTGAGTGAAGAAAGAAAAATAATACTAAGCTTATTTTATGGCTTAAGGGTAGGAGGTGACCACAAATAGATATTATGCTATAAAAAATTAAAAGGTAGCTATGAAATATAATTTTTTAAAAGGATATTTATTTAAATTAAATGAGGTATCAACCTTTGCTATAGGAGGTAACTAATCCTATTTTTTATAGCCCATTTTAATCCATTAAGTATCCCAAATACAACCCATGAAACTCAAAATAAAGGAATCTCAACCAAGTAAAAATTACACGGGGCACCCTATTTGGTCACCCCCATTTAATATATACCCATTTTTAAAAAAAAAGTTTTAACTTGTACCCACTTTTTAAACAACTTTAGCTCCCTTTCTCCTCCTCCTTCTACTCCTCAAATTCAAAAGTGACTTATAATTTTAGCTAGACATTCCCTGATAGAACTTCAACCGGAAAATAAATTCCAGCGAGTCTTCACGCTTGCTGGTTGAATTTATATTTGCTTGTGCTTACGTTATTGTCGCTTTCATTTTGGAATTATATCCATGATGTTTCAATAGTATTCTGTTGGTTCCTATATTGTTCGCACAAATAATTTGAACAGATTGCTACAAAAAGAAAACAAAAACATCAGCGTGACTTCGGTAGTGATTATTTTTAAGTAAATGATGGAAGGTGTTGAATTGGGTGGAAGGATTACAAGAAGCACGAAGATGTCACGACCCGGATTTCCCACCATTGGGATCGTGATGGCGCCTACTCGTAGTAGCTAGGCAAGCCAACTTATTTACCTTTTCATCATTAAAAAATTATCTTAATAGTCTATAGCATCAATATAAAACATTATTTCTAAATAGAACAATAGCGGAAGTCTGTCCGATAATTTTGAATCAAAATGCAAAACAGTTAAATATATCCTCTACCCAAGATTTGGTGTCACATTACTCACGAACTACTAAAGATGTACTAAAAACAATGGTCTGAAAGAGATATATAAGCTGTCTATCTCGAAAACAATGAGGTAACAGTCTAAAAGAGAACATAAAGAAAAGACGCCGGGCCTGCGGACGCCTGCAAGGCTACCTCAGTCTCGTATAAATTAAATCCTTTTCCCGTACTACTGCTGCTGCTGCTCCTCAAAACCTGGACCTGTGCAAAATTGCACAGAAGTGTAGCATCAGCACAACCGACCCCATGTGCTGGTAAGTGTCTAGCCTAACCCCGGCGAAGTAGTGACGAGGCTAGACTGGACACTACATAAACCTGTGCAGTTATAAATATACAACGGAAACGAAATACCAAACAACTAACAATATGGGAGGGGGAAACATACTATGAGGAGATAACATAAATAACAGAAATCCCGAATAACAACTAAAGCAGCTTAGATTCAAAATAACCAAGGAAACAATGTTCAATATAAACACATAGTGTCAACAACTGATGCGGCGTGCAACCCGGTCCATCATTACCATTGTTGCGGCGTGCAACCCGATCCACAAATACCACTGTTGCGGCGTGCAACCCGACCCATACCATTTATCAGGTATCATTGTTGCGGTGCGCAACCCGATCCTCATATATCATTATTGCGGCGTGCAACCCGACCCATACCATTTATCAGGTATCATTGTTGCAGCGCGCAACCCGACCCTCATATATTATTGTTGCAACGTACAACCCGCTCCTCAATGTCATTTAACAGTCGGGTTCCCCAACCAACAGTCACAATTAAGGGACATAAAAATAAGTAAATATTTGACAAAAAATCCCGGCAAGGGAAAGAATCCAACAAGTTCAACCAAACGTCCCAGCAAGGGAATAATCAACAACGCTTTCTTTTTCTTACTTTTCTTATCTTATAATTCACTCTACCATTTTGAGTCAACGCTCTAAAGAATCCAGCCATTTCATATACTTTTAATATTCGTATCACAATTCGAGCCAATGCTCCCAGGAATCAAATAATTATTTTATCGTTCACATGTTATTGACAACATATAGAATTTCTCCAATAAACACGGAGTTCACAACCAAGTAATGGTAAATCACATTATAAGGACTCACGGTCGTGCTAGACACCAATGTATAGATACTCGTCACCATGCCTATACATCGTACTGGATCACATAGCAATTAGCAACAAGACTCAACTCCTATTCCCTCAAGCTAGGGTTAAACCAAACACTTACCTCAAAGTCTTGAAATCCACTTAATCCTCAACTATCGCTTTACCTCGTGGTTCCTCCTCCAATTCGCTCGAATCTAATCACAAATTATTCAATTACTTTAATAAACACTATATGAATTAGTTTGAATGCATAAAAAATGATTTTCTCAAAGTTTTACTCAAAAATTTCCAAAACACCCCCGGGCCCACGTGGTCAAAACCTGAGGTTCGAACCAAAATCCGATTACCCATTCCCCCACGAACCCAAATATGTAATTTGTTTTGAAATTGGACCTCAAATCGAGTCCAACTCCCCAATTTATAGAAAACCTAGGTTCTACCCAAAAACCCCAATTTCACCCATGAAAATCCTTGATTTCAAGTGGAAAACATGTTTAATGATGTTAAAGATTGAAAGAATCGATTAAAAATCAACTTACAAGTGATTTGGGATGAAGTTTGATCTTGAAAAGTTGCCTATGGTGTTTGGGTTTTGAAAGAATGGTGAAAAGTGGTGAAAATTCGACTAAGTATAAAATTTGCTGGGCCTCGGATATGGGAATTGCGAACCATGGTTCACAATTGCGAACAAAACAGGTCTGGGAAATGCGAGGCTTTAGTTCGCATTTGCGAACACTGGGCCTAGGTGCGGACTTCTCATTTGCGAAGTCTTGATCGCATTTGCGATCTGGTCCCCTTCGCAAAAGCGAACAATTTGATTGCATTTGCGATCTGGCCCAGTTTTCCCCTGATTCGCATTTGCAAAGCTCGCATTTGCGAGAAAATCTTCGCAAATGCGAAGATACCAGAACTGAAAATACCAGGTTTTTAAAAATGAGAAAATGCAATCCGATGACTATTCAAAACTCACCCGAGCCCTCGGGGCTCCAAACCAAACATGCACACAACCTCAAAAACATCTTACGGACTTGCTCGCACGATCAAATTGCCAAAATAACATCAAAATCAATGAATCAAGCCCCAAATTCATCATTTTTCATTATAACTTCATAAACTTCAAACTTTAGATACTTAGGTCCGAAACACGTCAAATGACGTTCAATTTCGACCAAACTTCACAGAAAGCGCTTAACACATATTTAAGACTTGTACCGGGCGTTAGAACCAAAATATGAGCCCGATACCATAGTCCTTTAATCAAATTTTCATTTCTATTTTCCTTAATAATTTCAAAAAAACGATTTCACGGAAAAATTCATATCTCGGGCTCTAGACCTCCGAATTCGACTTCGGGCACATGCCCGAGTCCCATATTTTTCTACGGACCTTTCGGGACCGTCCAATCTCGGGTCCGGGTCCGTTTACCAAAAATGTTGACCAAAGTCAACTATAATCATATTAATATCAAAATTTTTTAATTTTTTTTACAGAATTCACATATTTCAACATAAAAGGGTACAAAACAAAAACTTCAGCTCTAGAGCTGAAGTTTTCCAGTTACAACACAAAAACTTCAGCTTTAGAGCTGAAGTTTTCAGTTACAACACAAAAACTTCAGCTGTAGAGCTGAAGTTTTCCAGTTACAACACAAAAACTTCAGCTTTAGAGCTGGACTTCAGACCCGACTACTAGAATGTTGAAGTTTTGCGTGATTGCCTTTGCTACTTCAGCCCCGTATGCTGAAGTTATGCAAAAAAGCGGATACGCTTGCAATTTTTTTTGCAAAGCGGGCACAAATTAAAACGTGACACAAAAAATGGGTATAGATTCAAATGCCCCCTCAACCTAACTTATTTAGAAATTTTACTTAGTTGCCCCAATTTTACTTTTTTTTGTTTTTATTTTTAATTTTTCTGCACCACCAACCCACCCCTATCCCCCCTAAAAAAATTACTTTTTTTTTGTATTTTTAATTTTCTATTTTTTTGTTTTTCTGCACCAACCACCCCCACCCACCCCCGCACGCTAACTGTCACACCTCCTTTTTACTACCCCCAAAGGAAGTAAGAGAGTTTTTCCAATTAAAGGACAATCTAAACGGGATTATTTTTTTATTAAAAATTTAGAGTCGCCACTTGGAAGATTTATGACGTCCCAAGTCACCAGTTTAAATTCCGAATCGAGAAAAGGGTTGACTCTGCATTACAGTCTGCGAACCAAAAATCTGGGTAAGGAATTCTGTTACCCCGGGAGAAGGTGTTAGGGACTCCTGAGTTCCGTAGTTCTAGCACGGTCGCTTTGATTATACTTGGCTTATAAAATTATTTAATTACTGATTTTAGAACCTATATATATTTTTCACTTTTAATTAAAAAAATTTATCTTGTAACGAGTTACGCGTACGTATACCCATTTGTTTGGCGCGTCAAAATTATGTCACGCGAATGTGTCCATAATTAATAACGCTATATTATTATTAAGAGAGTTTGGCTAAAGTTGTGCGAACGCATACTCCAGTTTTGCTTTTAAAATCGTAATTATGTTATGCGGATGTATACACAATAACAATTGTGCTTTAAACGGCCCTAAAGGCTTTTCTACGAATATTAATCATTTTTAATATCTAGGTTATGAAATTAAAACGAGGCCACAAACTATTTATCATCTATCATGGCTTGCCTCCACCATTTGAAAGAGCTTAGTTATCTAAATATTAAAGAGTCGGGCTTCTACTTATTGCATACTACTGTTAAGTAAAAGAAAAAAAACTGATGGTCAGCCCACGTTAATTGCTGAATGGCATAATTAAATAAAAAAATCATACTAGCTAACACTGCTGTGGGCTTAGTATGCGAGATGCTGGGCTCCAGGTGAGCCCAATCTCAAAATCTCAGAGATGTTACGAAGCAAACTCCAAAGCCCTTATGTACAACATGCCTGATAGACATAAACAAAATTGCAATTGGACCCAAACGTCCTCAAACAAGCAAACTCGTGATGGATCCTGACATTTGATTTCCCTGCTCGTATAGGATCTAATCTGAGCCCACATAATTAAATAGAATCTCTTGGGCTAAAAAATCTGAGAGCGTTCAAGCTCACATTTACAGCCTTATTTGGGCTCACAGTCTGAGAGCCTGGCCCAATTCTCTTTGTGCGCAAACTGAAATAACTATGAAACAAGAACATTGAACATTATTAGACCTCTTCAAATAGAAAAATTAATTGTATACTATATGTGTTGGCCCAAGTAAAGGTTAGTTTTGAAGACTGACAAAGGAACTCATGATGAACCAGGTCCATCCAGTAGTCCATCCCTCAGGTGCACAAAAATGGGCAGATTTGAGCATGTGGATTGCACGTGATGGAGATAAGCTTAACTTGGTATATTTAATATCTCCTGATCGAAAAGGTTGCACAATTGATAAGGAGAAGGACTCCTTAATAAAAAAGAACACTATTCAAGATAGGGAAGGAGTTAGAAGTTGAAATCAACTAGAACTCTTCCACCAAGAAAGAGTTGTATCAGAATTCTAGTTATTTCTTCATCTACTAACTCTATAAATTGCAGGATGTTCTTACATTAAAGTGTTGCACAAAAACGCAGAAGTTAAACGTGAATTGAGAGCAAAATAGCAAGGCTTTTTGCAAGCAAATCGTGTGCGATTCAAGTGTGCAAACCTGAAGCTACATAAACCAGATTGAAGAACCAGCTCCATAAAGAGTTTTATGTGTCTTTCTTTATTTCTAGCTTAATTGCAGCAGGTGTTTTCATATTTTACCTTTCAGCTTTGATAGAAGCAATTGTATTAGGTACCTAGAGTGTTCAAGTTAGAGTTAACGTGAAGTTGTCGCAATAGTTAGAGGCTGGTTGCTACACAAGGATTAGAGTTAATCCTTAGGTTTACAAAGAGTTTTGTACATGCTATTTTGGCTCAGTGATTTTAGTGGAAGTTTTGGAAAATCCTACTGAGTAATAGGTCGTGGTTTTTTCACCTTTTGAGCCAGGCGTTTTCCACGTATAAATCTCTGTGCTCTTTATTTTCTGTAATTATCATTCCACAAACAACAGTAGTTAGTACACCTAGAAGAACCAGGTTCTTCTAGAGCAAAAATTGGGTTCCACACAAATCACCCCCCTCTTGCGTGGTATTGACGTTTATAACATCAACTGGTATCAGATCATGTTATCCTTGAAGAGGCTAACACCTTAGGAAAAGATCAACATGAGTGCACCACCTGGGAACTGGGAAGGGCAATCTACTGATAGGCCTCCACTCTTTAATGGCCACTACTACTCTTGGTGGAAAAACAGGATGAGAGATCACATCATAGGATAAGACTATGAACTTTGGGACATATTCACTAATGGTCCCCTGGAAACTACAAAGAAGAATGCTGAAGGAGTGGACAAGCCGAGACAAGAGCTGACTGCACTGCTGAAGACTTGAGGAAATGGGAGAATAATGCCAAGGCCGAGAAATGGCTTGTGTGTGGACTTGGTCCAAACAAGTACTGTAGAATTCAAAGCTGTACCACTGCTAAGGAAATTTGGGACACTTTGCAAGTGGCTCATGAAGGAACACCTCAAGTGAAGAGGTCCAGAGGAACACTGCTGTATTCTCAATATGAGAATTTCACCATGAATTAAGGGGAAACCATCCAAGAGATGTATACAAGGTTCACCACACTAACAAATGAACTTATGTCTCTTGGAAGGGTTATTCTTGAAGAAGACAAAGTTGAGAAGATTTTGACAGGGTACTGCCAATCTCTTGGGAAAGCAAAATCACAGCTATTCAGGAATCTAAGAATATTGCTACCCTCAAGTTGGATGAACTAATTGGAAATATTACTACCTATGAACTGGGAAGGCAAACCATGAAGATGGATGCAACCAAGAAGGAAAGGAGCATGGCATTCAAAATCACTGAAGGTGATGATCTAGAGGAGGATGAAATGACCATGATCACAAAGGATTTCAAAAAGTACCTAATAAGAGAAAATGGTCCTTCAAGAAGTGGAAGCTACAACAAACCAAGGGTTCCTGAAAAACAAACCAATGAGGGGTGTTACAAATGTGGGAAGACTGATCACCACATCAAAAATTGCCCTCAATGGGAAATTGAATGGAAGAAGGAAAAAGCTGAACGAAGGAACAAGAAGAAGGAACAGGTTCATCCCAAGAAGAACAAAGGATCAACAAAGGCTATGGTTGCTGCTTGGGGTGAAAGCTCAGATGATGACTCAGAAGATGAAGATGGAAATGAACAAGCACTTATGGTAATTGGGAAATCCGATGAGGAATTTGAGGTAAGTATAATTCATCTTAAATACAAGATTAAATTTTTGTCTAAAGAAAGTCTCTCTGAGTTACTTCTAGATTTCATTGATGAATTTGAGGTTATAAACAATGAAAAGGACAACTTTCTAAGGAGTGTGTAATTCTGAAAGCTAAGTGCAAAAACCTGGAACTTAGGGCTAGTGAAAGTGATAGTAAAAATATTGAGTTGAAGAACCAGGTTCATGAACTTGACACCATAGTCCTAGAGCTCAAATCTGAAAATCTAAAATTGAAACTAGGAACTGGTAAAAAGAAATCTGATCACACACAACTCACTTTAGAAGAAAATGTAGGAAAAATGAATGATGAGTTGTACAAAAGAGATGAGCAGATAAGAGTCCTTAAGGAGGATCTAAACAAGGTTAAGCACGAGCTAAATAGAACCTNCCTCACACTTCCTGGGAACAAAATTTGCACACATTGTGGTAAAACTGGTCACTATATAAGTGAATGTATTGCAAAAGAAAAGGCTAGTCAAAAGAATAAATAATTTGTTCAAGGGAAAAATAGGCTGCCAGTTTGGGCTAAAAAAATACGATTCACCCTTTTGCCTATAGAAAGGGACCCAAACTAGTTTGGGTTCCTAAGACTAACCCCTGATTTCCTTTTGCGGGTCCAAGTAAAGGGGAGTAGCCTAATATGATACATGGATAGTGGCTGCTCAAAGCATATGACAGGAAGCAAGAACCAGTTCCTTTCACTTGAGGACCTCGAAGGAGGTAATATCTCCTTTAGAAATGGGAAGAAAGGTGAGATAATTATGGTTGGAAAGGTAGGTAAGACTGATTCTCACTCTATTGAGAATGTCTACTTGATAGATGGCCTAAAGTACAATCTAATCAGTGTATCACAATTATGTGATAAAGGTTACTTGGTAGCATTCACCACTACCAAATATTTTGTGATTAATCTTACCATTGACAAGATTGTTTTGCAGGGAAAAAGAGTAAACAATACATGCATTGTAGATTGGTCCACACTTTCAGAAAATGAACTCACTTGCTTAAGTGTGTTGGACAATGATCCCCTCCTTTGGCACAAGAGAGTTGGACATGCAAGTCTGATTCAACTCAACAAATTAGTCTCCAAGGATCTGGTGATAGGGCTGCCTAACATCAAGTTCAAGGAAGACAAAGTTTGTGAGGCTTGTGCAAGGGGGAAGCAGGTAAGATCCTCTTTTAAATGCAAGAAAGTGGTAAGTACCATCA
>MU724502.1:37959-78611 GCA_026770625.1 Nicotiana glauca
TTGGACATGCAAGTCTGATTCAACTCAACAAATTAGTCTCCAAGGATCTGGTGATAGGGCTGCCTAACATCAAGTTCAAGGAAGACAAAGTTTGTGAGGCTTGTGCAAGGGGGAAGCAGGTAAGATCCTCTTTTAAATGCAAGAAAGTGGTAATCACCATCAGAATGATGGAACTGGTCCATATGGATCTCTATGGTCCACTGAGAACATTAAGCAGAGGTGGTTAAAGATATGTGATGGTGTTTGTTGATGATTACTCTAGGTTTACTTGGACATTATTTTTAACATCTAAAGATGAAGCATTTGACATGTTTACTTCTTTTGTTAGAGAAAACTCAGAAACAACTAGGTAATCAATTTGCATCAATTAGGTCTACCATGGAACTGAATTTAAAAATGCTAAGTTTGTTGAATTTTTGCATGCTACATCATAAATAGTTGCATGACTAGATCTCTTGTTAAGAAGATTCCCTATGAGTCACTTAAAGGGAGAAAGCTAAATATATCCCATCTTAGGGCATTTATATGCAAGTGCTTTGTGCACAATAATGGCAAAGACTCCCTAGGTAAGTATGATCCCAGAAGTGATGAGGGAGTATTCTTGAGATATTCTTCACATAGTAAAGCTTATAAGATAGGCAGTACAAAAACTATGTGTGTAAACAAAGAGTATATATGTTGTTTGTTTTAAGACTAACATTCTTTCAGAGAGGCAGGAACAAGATAATGACGATATTGGGCTGATAAGAAATTCAAATTGTAAAACCATAGCCCATCCTGAAGAAGCATCACAGGAAGGAACACGTGATGGAACAGGTCCTTCCACCCAGGGCAACATGACAGGGGGAACTGACTAGAGAGAAACTGATCCTCAAACCTCGAGGGAACCTGTCCATGAACCTATTCCTTAGTAACAAAACAAGGAAGAAACATCTAAAGAAATTGACACTCCTTTTGTAACATCCACGAAATTGGATATAGATGAACCTGGTTCATCTGTTTATCAGAAGTTGTATAGGGGAATGATTGGTTCTCTTTTGTATCTTATTGCTAGCAGACCTGACATTGTTTTCAGTGTAGGTCTTTGTGCTCGATTTCAGGCAAATCCAAAGGATCCCCACTTGACTAATGTAAAGAGAATATCGGGATACTTTAAAGGCACCAATAATAACCTTTGCCTTTGGTATACAAAAGGTAGTAATTTTAACCTAGTGGGATATGCTCACGCTGATTATGCAGGTTTCTTAGTGGATAGGAAAAGCACCTTAGGTATGGCACACTTTCTTGGTTCATGTCTTGTGTCATGGCCTACCAAAAAGGCAAAATTCAATGGCCTTATCTACTACTTAAGCTGAGTATGTTGCTGCTGCGTCATGTTATGCTCAATTGCTGTGGATCAAACAATAATTATTGAACTTTGGAATTGATATGGTTGCATCCTTATTTTTTTTGATAACACTAGTGCTATTGGTATGACAAAGAAACCAATTCATCATAATAGAACTAAGCACATAGATGTTAGACACTATTTTTTTGAGGGACAACTATGAGAAAGGCTTGATCACTATAAAATTTTGTGCTACTGACAAGCAAATTGCTGACATATTCACAAAAGCCTTAAGTAGAGATCACTTTGAGAGGAACAAGTTGGAATTAGGGATTATTAAGATCATCTAAAAGGACCAGTTCAAGGTTAAACGAAAAAAAATGAAAAACAAATTGGTTAGAATGTCTATAAATTGTGTATAATTAGATTAATTCTTGCTCAGTCTCATACTTTCCATAGTATACTCTTGTGACATGTGTTAAAATGACTCATTAATCACTAATGATATTTTCTCTATTTTGGCAAATTTAGACTCACACAAGAGAATTATCAGTGAAGAACCTAGTTCATCAAGGTAACACGGTATGTTTTTTGCACTCTACATAATTTGAAATAACTATATTAGGATCATGAGTAGAGTCCTACCAAATACCAAACTCCTTTTGGACTTATCCGTTACAAGTGAACCAGTCCTGTTCAAAAGAGTCCCAACCGAATGGAAGTATCTAGATTCTAGGGATACACTCCAACGTCTCTTCAAAGTTGAATTTCAGTTTAATTAAACTTCGAAGAGTCTGAAAAGATGTAGATACCCCATCAATTATTCCTCTATATATTGATCAGCTTTGGTGTATTCCTTACTTCATCTCTCTCAAGCCGTCAAAAACTCTCATTCTTCTTTCATCTTCCAAACACAATCTAATTCTCTTCTTTTCATACCCTAGCCTAGATATTTCAAACACCTCTGAAAATCCTTCATCACCAAGCAAATAAACAAGAAATTGAAAGCAGGTAGGGAAGAAGAATCCTAGAAATCTGAAGATTCATCTAAGTCTGCTACTAAGGGCGAAGAAAGTAGGTCTTTCAAAACTGAACAGGTATCTTCTGATTCTAAAGTTTCTCTTGAGACAATTTCTAAAGTTGCTGCAAATTTGGAGAATAGATTTGTAGGATGTATAGCAGGTATAGAGTCTACATAATCTGGAGAAGTTGGTGGTAAAAATGAAAAAAAAGAGAGCAAGGGCGCTAGGAGTACTGTGAGGGGAAAAGGGACAAGAGTGGCTAATTCTTCACCCACTCCTGTTGGTATAATAAAAGAAACTAGTGCAATGGTTGTTTGGGGAGAGGAATTTACTGAAATAAAAGAGAGTGAGCAAAACAGGGGGAAGTGGGTCAGGCGAAGTTGTTGAGGGGTTGGTTCAACTTGGAAAAAATATAGATGAACCTATTCCATCTGAATAGGAAACCCTTGAGGACCTACTAATAGAGTTATCAGTGGCACCAAAAACTCATTCCATTCCCTATGGTTTCATTCTCACAACTGTGCTTGCACATTTCAAGGTACCTACGAAGAAGTGAGGTTAATACTCTGCTTGCTTGCGATTATGAAGTCAATGTCATTCTTAATGAACCTGGTTCATCTAAAAATACACCTATCAATAGCAAAGTCAGAGTCTTGGTACAGGAGAGTAAGGCAAAGGATATTGAGATAGCAAGGCTGAAGACACGATTGGTCGAGGTAGAATCTGAGAGAGATGTTCTCAAAACTGAACTTGCAAGGGAAAAGGAGAAGAATGATGGAATTCTTCAAGACATGCTGAAACTTCTCCAAGCAAATAACCCAGCCCCTACCTCTTCCAAGCCTTAAATTCTAGCCTGGTGTAGATCAACCAGTAACCCAGTTCGGGACGTTTTGTTTCTTTTACTCATGTTTTCAGTATTTTTATTTCTTCTTATGATTTGTGGTAGAATCATATCAATCATCAATGAAGTTCACTATTTTTACTCTAACTGTTTGTTTATATTTCTTTGATGGTTGAAGTTCTTAGTTTGATCTATTCATCAATCCATGTTTGCATTTGAAATAGCCCCAGTGGCTATGAGTAAGCTTTAAAATCTGGTTATCTCACATTTTTTATGCAACTTTTTGATGATGCCAAAAGGGGGAAAAAGGTTGTGCTTTAAACAAGTGATGTTTACACTTTGAACAATGATGTTTATAACCTAATGTACCTGGTTCTTGATGATAAGTGATGAAAAGGAAAAATGTTTCTAACATTATGTTGATATTGAGCTGAGTTGAAACATGGCTAAGTTTATAAAAAGCATAGAGTTTGTCATCATCAAAAAGGAGGAATTTTTTGGCCCAAGTAAAGTTTAGTTTTGAATATTGACAAAGAAACTCATGATGAACCAGGTCCATCGAGTGGTCCATCCCTCAAGTGCACAAAAACGGGCAGATTTGAGCATGTGGGTTACACGTGATGGAGATAAGCTTAACTTGGTATATTTAATATCTCCTGATTGAAAAGGTTTCATAATTGATGAGAAGGACTCCTTAATCAAAGAGAATACTATTCAAGATAGGGAAGGAGTTAGAAGTTGAAATCAACTAGAACTCTTCCACCAAGGAAGAGTTGCATCAGAACTCTAGTTATTTCTTCATCTACTAACTCTATAAATTGCAGGATGTTCTTACATTAAAGCGTTGCACAAAAACACAGAAGTTAAATGTGAATTGAGATCAAAATAGAAAGGCTTTTTGCAATCAAATCATGTGTGATTCAAGTGTGCAAACCTAAAGCTACATGAACCAGATTGAAGAACCAGCTCCATAAAAAGTTTTATGTGTCTTTCTTTATTTCTAGTTCAATAGTAGCAGGTGTTTTCATATTGTACCTTTCAGTTTTCATAGAAGCAATTGTATTAGGTACCTAGAGTATTCAAGTTAGAGTTAACTTGAAGTTTTCGCAACAGTTAGTGGCTGGTTGCTACACAAGAAGAGTTAATCCTTAGGTTTACAAAGAGTTTTGTAAATGCTGTTTTAGTTTAATGATTTTACTGGTAGTTTGGGAAAATCCTACTGAGTAGTAGGTCGTGATTTTTTCACCTTTTGAGCCTGTTGTTTTCCACGTATAAATCTCTGTGTTCTTTATTTTCTATAATTATTATTCCGCAAAAAGCAGTAGTTAGTACACCTAGAAGAACCAGGTTATTCTAGAGCAAAAATTGGGTACCACACAAATCATCCCCCTCTTGTGTGGTATTGACGTTTAGAACATCAATATGCATAAATGAACACTAATGTAATGAACTACAACATGGTCTTGAAATAGAAACAAAATCTCATTTAGAAAATGCTACAATGCTCATGATTTCACATGTTAAATAGAGATAGAACTTTCCAGGCAGATTTAACCCTGATATTAACTGAATTCGAATCCAAAACCACACTTGCAAAGATTCAAAAAGACCCCACAAACTCATAGAAATGATGTACATACACACTCTATCTATTCTTTCCATATTGTAACTCGTTAATGAAATTGGAGTCTATGCCTCAAACTTTGAGCAAAATTGATGAAGAGATGAATAAGGACAACCCAGGCTAGCTAAGTCATGCTAAAATAATCAACAACTCATTATGGTCTACATTCAAACTTAAGATAACAATTCAAACTACATTCATGCTAAAATATCCATGGTATTAGTTTATCTATAATAGAGTTTCTGTCAAACACAACCAAATAAAACTTTAGCATGCTCCCAACAGTTTTCCATCAAGAAATAGAAATGGTCCTGCTGGTAAACTTGTAAAAATATAGGCAGCAAGTTACAATCTTAAAAGAAATAAACCAAAGAGTACACATGGGAATCCATTCGAATCATTCACATCTTCAACATTTAGACTTGATGCTCAAGGTTGCAGACTAGTACCTTAATACAACAATCAAATAACAAATGAAAATGAGCTTAGAAACAAAAAAAATTAATAGATTCAATAACAATAGCAAGTCAGCACTTCAACACTTCAATTCACCACTTCCTTAGGCCATTTTTGAACCCAAATCAACCAGGAATTCTTTGAAATTTTTGAGTTATTACTAACAATGAAAGCAAAGGACAATTTCCCTCAAATTTTAACAAAAACAATGCAGAGTTCTGTATTTTTTAGAGTATGAATGGCTCTTTTAGAAGCTTAGTGCAGAGAAAATGAAGGTGAAAATCTGATCCCTAGAATGCAAGAAGGACCCCCCCTTATAGGCCTCTAAGGCCATGTGCCTAAAATAGAAAATGAGAATATTTCCAGCCTGCAAAAGGCATCTTTTGTAACTAATTGGGACAGCTGACAGCCTTTAATAGGCTCTAACAACTTGTGCTAACCAAATAAGGCCAACTGCCCCCTATTCTAAAAGCTCCTAATGTTAGCCCTATCTGAAAACCTCATTTCTATTCTCCAAATTAACCCCTTAAGTTTCTAATTTCTCAATTAACCACCCTGAGAGTTATAAATATTCACAAACTTAGACAAACAGAACAAATCAAAACCAATAGGCAACAAAAAAAATCAAAGGGCACTGATTTCCTAAAACCTAAATAGGTTTATCATTGAGATGGACTCAGAAATAACACACCATTCGAACAATTGAAACCAACCCCAATATTAACTAATGAATGAAAAATTTATGAGGTTCGCACCTTTTGAATCAAATTATAAATTTCCATTGACAGGGAACCAAACTACAATAAGAGATTAAACATGCTAATGTACAAACGAACTCGACTAAGGACAAACCAAACCAATTCAAATAAACCCTAAACGAAAAACTGAAAATCTAATGACATTGATGGAAAATTCATGAATTAATCCTAAAATGCTTATTAACGTAATTGATTAATCACAAAAGAAGAAAACAAAAACCTAATAAGCCAGGATTATGACCAAATAACTTATTCATTTTTTCAGTCAAAGAAACAGAAGGAGAGGAAGAAATCAGAGTGCAGTAAGGAGGAGAAACTAAAGACTAAAAGAAGGCCGATGAAATAGAAAGTGGGAAGACGAATAGATACATACTATAATGAACGAACAATGGTTCCGGAAGGACCCGTCCTTTTTTGATTTAAATGCAAAAATAGGTGTCAAATGACTGTTCCCATTGAGAACAGACAATTAACACCCATTTCCAACTCAAATCGTCTTGGAAGCTCATCTTTAGGGTTTGCATGCCACCCCAAATTTGAAATTGGTGAAGTTTGAGAGGGATTCGAGTGGATTGATTTGGGGATCTGGAAGGAAGAAGAGGTGAGGAGTGTTTTGTGTAATTTTGGAGTGATTTGGAGACCAGCCGCTACCATGAAGCGATTTTCGACGGGCGGCGACTAGGGTTTAGGTCATGTATGTTGACAGAACACCAGGGCTGCTAGGGTTAGAGACGAGGGAAGTTGAAGGAGTTGTCTAGGGTATTGGGGGGGGGGGGGCTTCAGACATATAAAAATAAATCAAAGCCTAGATTCCAACCGTTGGATCCTGAAGGATCAACAGATGGGATTTGAATGCACGACACAGTGTCGTTTTGGGTGGGGGTTGCTGGACTGGGTAACGGGTTAGACTTGGGCGAGTCTAGGAAGCGGGTTCAAGAGGGGTGGGGGATGTGTTTGGGCCTGTTGGAATGAAATAAATCAGGCCCAACTCTGAACTCTTCAATCATTTCTTTTCCATTTCAAATCAATTCTTTCAAAATTCTTTTTTTTTTCAAAATTAAATAAAAATCCAAATTAAGTCCTAAAACCTAATTAACCCTAAAAAAATAATTAAACCTACATAGTAATTATCAAAATTAATTAAAATCTAAATTAAAAGGAAAACTACCAATATTCCAAGATTAAATAAAATAAAATAAAGAAGCAACATAACCTATTTTGTGAATTTTCCATTTTTAAAGCAACTTAATTACTAATTAATTCTTAAAATACAAAACTAACTCCTAAATGCACATGCACATATTTTTTGTATTTTCATTAATTAAACAAAAATAAAAATGCATAGACAAATTCCAACAATTTACCCAAAATGCCATAAAAATCCACAAAATTTGCCAATAATGAAAGGAATTATTTGTTTTGAATTTATGGGAGTAATTCATATAGGGCAAAAATCACATGCTCACAGCTGCCCCTCTTTGCTCGGAAACACGAAGAGTTTTCGTGCAAAGATAAAGTGAGCGGATGCGAGCGATTTTTGCCCGTTTGAATACTCCATGGGAAGCATTTTTGAAAGATTTGACCGCACCCTACTCCTGAGGTTGCCTACATATCCTTGGCTAAAAAAGAATCAGGTCAGTGCAGTTCAGGAATGTTTGGTAGCCGGGGACTACTATGAAGCTATGATTTCACTATTGCTGCTGCTGCTGCTACTATTGCTTACTGAACTCCTTATTACACCATGTCAAAAATAAAAAGAAGCTAGACTAGATTATGCTCTATGCATTATAAAAATCCTATCTATATCTTCAAACTTGCTTTTGTGGTTCTTGTTGCCTTGTTGACTTGTATTCTCCCGGTTAAATCCCTTTGTTGCCGACTTGAATTGTAATATAAAATGTTTTCCCTTTCTTCAGGTGGATGCCTGACTGCCAAAACTTGAACTACATTCTGAGATGCTTTCCTTTTCTTCAGGTGGACACCTGATTGCTGAACTTGAATTGTACTTTGAGATGTTGTCCTTTTCTCCAGGTGGGCACCTGACTGTTGAACTTGAATTGTATTCCCTTGCTCTCCATGCAGGCTCTTGATTGCTAAACTTGAATTATATTCTGTTGCTTTCCAGGTGGGCTCCTAACTGCTAAACTCTAATTGTATTCCCTTGCTCTCCAGGCGGGCTCCTGATTGCTGAACTTGAAATGTATTCCCATGCTCTCCAGGCGAGCTCCTGACTGCTGAACTTGAAATGTATTCCCATATTCTCCAGGTGGGCTCCTGATTGCTGAACATGAAATGTATTCCCATCCTCTCCAGGCGGGCTCCTGATTGCTGAACTTGAAATGTATTCCCATGTTCTCCAGGTGGGTTCCCGATTGCTGAACTTGAAATGTATTCCCATGCTTTCCAGGCGGGCTCCTGATTGTTGAACTTGAAATGTATTCCCATACTTTCCAGGCGGGTTCCTGATTGTTGAACTTGAAATGTATTCCCATGCTTTCCTGGCGGGCTCCTAATTGCTGAACTTGAAATATATTCCCATGCTTTCTAGGCGGGTTCCTGATTGCTGAACTTGAAATGTATTCTCATGTTCTCCAAGCAGGTTCCAAATTGTTGAACTTGAAATGTATTCCCTGTTCTCCAGGTGGGCTCCTGATTGCTAAAACTTGAACTGTATCTCCCTGTTCTCCAAGTGGGTACCTGATTTCAACAAAAATAGACAAAACAAAGAAAATTTTCTGCCTCAGTTTGGTAGCTGGGCACATATGTGAGTATTAAACTAAATCATATTAGCAAATATCACTAAGAATTTGAAACCTAGATCCCGTTATGTAGGAGGGTCCTGACAGTGCCTAGTGAAATGACAGTTTTAAATCTAACTTGTATCTTCTAAAGGTATTACTTCTATTCATCTTGTTATCTAAGCCAATCTTAAAACTATACCCTATTATCCAGGAGGGTCCTGGAAATTTTAAATCTAAGTTATATCTTCTGAAGGTATTACTTCCGCTACATCTTGTTATCTAAGAAAATATTAAAGCTACATTCCATTATCCGGGAGGGTCCTGAAAATCAAAATTCAAGTTTTATATTAAGAGTAACTATTTTATGGCCGAATTATACTACCCTACAATAGAACCTACTCTAAATCTTGTTATCTAATGACAATCTTAAAACTAGGTCCCATTATTCAGGAGGGTCCTGAAAACTCCTAATTGAATCCTATCTTAAACATGAAAACTTTGAAGCCAACTTATATTCCTTTGGGGTATATTTAGGCTAAATCATGCTACTCATGATTGTTTTGAAATTTAAACTAGGTCCCATTTTCCAGAAGGGTCCTGAGAATTTATGGTCATACCTGTCTGGTGCTTGCCTTTCATTACGGAGGGTTTCTCCGAATAAACAAAATTTTCTGCCCTTGTTTCAATCAAAAAATGTTTGTCAGTTTAAAAATATGGTGGTTGGTTTGTGACCTTGACTTTGAGGGTGATTGCTCCTTTACCTCCCATGATCGCTTTGATTTCCACTCGAAGACCTTGCTAGTTTATTGACTAACCACTTTCTCTGTCATCCTTATCATAGAGAATACCTTTTCTCCGTTCAGACCAAATACCCCCTATCTGTTGCATTGCTCATGACCTGACATTTACCAAGCCCTTGTGTTTCACATGAATCTCAAAACACAACAATTGCTACCCACTCATTGCGCATGTTGTTCTTTCTTAAGTCAAACCACTGTCCTTGACCTTGAGGTTTATTGCTCCGTCACTTGCCATGATAACTTTGATTTTTGCTTGGAAGACCTTGCTTGTCATTGGTTAACTAATTTCTTTGTCAATCTTATCATAGAAAATACCTTTGATCTGTTCACCCTAGCCCTCCTTTTGTTGCATTGTCCAAGCCTTTGTATTTCACAAGGATCCCAAAGCATGTTAATTGTTACCAGCTCAGTGCGCTTGTTGTTCTTTCCTGATTTATAACACTTTGATGTGCTAGCCAGATCCCATTTTGTGCAATTGGAAAGCTGGTGTCAAATTTTGAAATCATTTCTCACTTGTTACGACCAAACTGACTCAGGAAGGGGAAGTAAACAAGACAAAAGGAACAGAGTAAAGGATAATGGAAGGAGATGATTCCTAACAAGAAAACTACAAAGTAGAAACCTATCGAATGTGGATACCAACTCTAATGACCATGACATACACCCGTGGCCTATCCTGTTAAGCAAGCCTGATGTTCAACTCTTGTTATACCCCTAAAACCGTGAAACTGGGCTTCGATGCTCCGTCGTTAGTCATCTTTCACAATCTTCGTCTGGCGATTTCTCATCTGATTCTTAATCCTTATTTGACTTGTAGTGCCCGAAGGGTTTTCACTATCAATCCTCTCTCATTTTTGTCTTTCTCTCAACTCACCGTCGCTTTATGGTGCCCGTGAAGGTTTTCACCAATAAGACTCTCTCATTTTTGGTTTCTCTCTGCTTTCATCGCCTTGCAGTGCCCGTGAGGGTTCTCACCAATAAGACTCTTTCATTTTCATTTCTTTGTTCAGAACGGAGTGTTGCCCCTAATATGACTCACCTCTACTTGCTCGACTTGACATCTCTCGAAGACTAATCAGAAGGTCTTTCTTTGGACTGTAACGTAGGCTTTTTGGATAGGGTTAGAAAGAAAGGGTATCAAAAGATTCAAAACAATTCAAATGGGTTCAAAATTACAAATTTCGGAATCAAATCTCTTGCACAACCACAACTTCTGCCCCAACTTCTTTTCTTGGGGACTTTTGGATCTTTACTTTGATGAGACCAAACCGTGAGGCTGCCTACATATCCTTAAAAGGAATCAGGTCGAACGTAGTTCATGTCATAGAAATTACTTTGTTGTTGTGATTTTTCTTTCTTTTTTCTTCCTTTTTCTCTCCTTTTCTTTTCTTTCTTCATTTTCTCTTTTTGTTGTTTTGTTATTTTGTTGTTTATTTTTTCTTTTTCTTTTTCTTTTTTTTCTTTTCTTCTTCTTTTTGTTCTCTCTCTTTTCATTATTTTTTTTTTATCTTTTTTCCTTTTCTTATCTTTCACGCTTGCATTTCTGATCTTTGCTACTGATTCCAAAAGAGGGGTATGAAAGGAAATAAATAAGGCTCAAAGAGGGTAACAAAGGATAAAGTGTTTAGATAGCAGAATAAAATGCCTTCGTCATTACATTCTCCAAAACATGGCAAGTGCAAACTACACAATTAAACAAACCAAGGAAAATATTTGTAACATCTTTTGATTGTACCAGACTTGATGACCATATCCACACATTCGCCTTCTACATCTGTTGAATACAAAGCACCATTGGACAACACTCTCACTCTCCTTACCATGAACAAACCCTGAAAATTAGGCAAACTTGCCTTTAGGGTTTTTTTATGTTCTATCTCCCCAGTTTCACATGGTTCGGGCTTCAAATGATCTCAAAGTGTCCAAATCTGTTCCTATTTACCTCAAGTGCCCCTATCATCTTCAAAATTGTTTTAATGCCTCATGACTAAACTAACTTTTGAGCTCAGGCTGAGAATTACCTATGCGTGTCATGTCACTAGAGCCAACATGAAAAGAATTGTAGAAAGAAAAGAGAACTAAACAAAAGAAAATGGCTAGAAATAACAGAAAATAGGAAATTACATTAGACAGATGGTGAAACAGTTCGAACAACAAGACAAGCAACCTAGACTGGGGTTACAACCTTGGAACAAGCCTGGACAACACTAAACGAGCTACTACGACTAAACAAACCAGGCAAAATGAAAGGATAGAAGGGTTTGAGTCACAAGACAATATCCGGATTACAACCCTGAAATAACCCGGACAACAAAAATAACAACAAAATAAACCACCAAAACTCCACTCCGGCTGACCAAGAAATTGAGCGTCTTCCCAATTACCAAGCACGGAATCTTAGCCATTGAGTTTTGCATCAATATTGCCAAGACCCTCATCAACTTTAATCAACAAGTTCCCAAGAGGATTCACATGCTCCCTGCCACTGTCATTGGCCACGACTACGCCTTCTTGAATCATTCTTTCTATTTCCCTTTTCAAAGAGCGACAGTCTTCAATGCTATTCCTTTGGAAATTAGAGTGGTACATACATCACACAACAGGATCAAAGCCTTTTGCATATGGGTCTGGATTATAGCCGAGGAGCGGCTCAATCATGCCAGAATGCTTTAACTTTTCAAACAAACTTGTATAGGATTCGCCGATGGGCATGAAATTATCTTTTTGCCTTTGTTTCCCTCCATGCCTCAGTTTTCTAGGACTGTTGGATGCTTAAAGTGCTGTGAAGGCACACGTGAATTTTGGGATACTGGTGCTCGCCCTAGGGAATGACCCAGTGGTTGGACAGATGACCGAATGTTGTTCGGCGGATTATACTGGGGTAGCTTATACGGAGTTTGGGGATGTTCACGGGGTCAGTATTGTGGCTGAAAGCATTTAGCAAGAACGACCACCGGACCCTGTCGTTGGCGGAGGGACTGACCTAGTGGTTGGATATAGAACGGTCATTGTTCGGAGGATAATGCTGAGGTGGACTATGTGGAGCTCAGGGACAGGTTTGGGGTTGGAGTTGAGGCTGAAGACGTTTGGCAAGAATGACCACTGGACCCTATCGTTGGTGGGGCTCGATATCTTTTCTATGAATGGGAGGACTCTCTCGAGGAACTTGTTCGTTCCATCTAAGCCAAAAATCCTTAAAATTTTCCTTGGGTTTCTTCTCCATCTAAGATAGGGAGGAGCGGTCTGGGGTAACGCCTGATTTGTATAGAAATTATCGAACAAAATCTTGAGGCATGTCACCCAATGTAGGCCACTTACCAACATCTTGACGAGTATGCCATTCCAAAGATGCCCCAGTCAGGCTTTTACTGAAATACGCCATCAACAAATCATATTTCTTGACGACACTTCTCATTTCACGGCAATAGAACCTCAGGTGGGCTACCGGATCTCCACACCTATCATACTAGTTAAATTTTGGAACTTTGAACCCCGCGGGCAGGTGAACATCAGGGGACACAGACAGTTCTTTGCAAGCCATGCTAACTTGGTCTCCCGTCCCTTGCATGTTCTTTAAGGATTGTTCTACGCCTTTCAGCTTCATGGATATCTCATCTTGCCCTGCTTTTCCTGTAATCTTTTCATTTTCAGCATGAAGTTTATCTCGAGGGCTCTGCTTGTATGAGTCAGAAACCTTGTGGGCAACCTTTAAGGGGTAAAATTGGGCATCATGATCTTTGAATGGGTATTCATTGTTGGGGATAGTGGACATGACAGGAGGACAATTTTGGGGAGAAGTAATTGGAGGGTGAGTGATGGAGCTACTAGGATGGTTGGAAAAGCAATGATAAGAAGGTGGATCCGGAGAGTGTGGGGAATCATCCGGCACTATAACCGTAGTTTGGGTAAGGATAGCATCTAAGAAACTCGATGGTGGCGGGGGTGGTGCCTTTCCAGTCATCCATGCCTGATACATGTCCGTCATGTGTTGTCTTAACATCTGTACCTCTTCAACCAACCCATTGTCCTGTTCAACCAACTATTTTCGAGCACCGGTATCAACCAACCCAGTTCTGTTGTTGTTTGCTATTGCCTTTTGACTTCGTGTTGTCGAGATGAATTACCACTTTGAAAACCACAAACCAACCACCCTTCTACTACGAATATAACAAAATGAAACCATTACATTAGCGTTAGGGCATTTAACATAGTATAATCTCACTTTATGTGCAATGCACCTAACCACAGTTATCAGTTCTAAAATGACTTCGAGGGTACAAAGGTCAGTTGGCATCATCCCAATTTGCTCATTTCAACCTCTCTTTTCTTTGCTTTTCTAGCACTTGCTTGCTCATTTTTCCTTCCTCTTTTCCCTTCTAATTATCATTCTTTTCTTTCCTCTCATTTTTTACATCCCATGATTTCACCTCTTTTTTTTCCTTTCTTCTTTTTTTATTTTTTTTATTTTGATAAATAAAAAAAATAATTCGATCTAACCCTATGTAGGTTGCCTACGTATCATGACCCCGCATGAATAAGATCTTTGCGTAGTTCTGGAAGATCGAGAATAAAGCAAACAAACTAACGTTCACCTTTTTTTTTACCTTAAGGACTATTCTTATAAGAAAAGAAAAATAAAAGAAGAACAACTTTCTATATTTCTTTTTAAATTTTGTAGACTTAATGTTATATAGCCTATTCCAAACGCAAGCTCAAAGAGCATATACTCTTTTTTTTCTTTTTGAAACAAATACTCTATGGGGAATTATTAAGGAAAAAGCCCTCCAAAAGAAAAATATTTTTTTTATTCTTTTTTTTATGAAGGAAATCTAAAGAATAAACCACAGAAAAATATTTTATATTTTAAAAACAAGAAAGATTTCGAAACAAGCAATGAAAAAGATAAAATAAAATATTTTTGGATTTCAATTTTGATTGCCTTAAGGAAAAATTCTAATGATAAACAAAAAACAAAGTATATTTTTTCTATGTACAATATCCTAAAGTTCTTTGGAAAATAAAAGAATATATTTTTTATTTTTCATTAATTTACCAAAGAAGAACATCAGAAGAAGATCTTTTTGGATTTTTGAGATTAATACCTTAAAGAAAACTTTTAAAAATGTACTAAAAAGAAAATTCTTTTTTTGGATTTTTGGTCCTAATATAGTAAAGAAAATATAAAAATAATTTTTATTTTAAGTGCTAGATATTAATTGCCTAAAGAAAGAACCACCCGAATTTTTTTTTCATTTCTACAATTAGTATTCTAAAGAAAATTTCTAACGGAAATATGAAATGCAATTCCTTTTTTTTGGATATTTAATTTATTACACACCTTTTCAAATACAAAATAGAAAGTACAATAATAATAATAATAAAACTCGACATTACTATTCAAAACTAAAAGGTAAAAGGCAGCATAAAATTAAAAAACAGACTCAAAACATAAAAAGAAAAGAAAATCTACCTTTAATCCACTTCTGAATGAGCGATCCTGACTAGATGTCCTAGGCTTTGTCATGCTCCAACTCCGGTAAGTAGACCCACACCTGTATGAAAAAACTTTAACCAACACTATGTGAGATAATAACACTCCCTATTAGACACATGTAAGACATGATTGAGACTATTTTTTCAAGATGACTTATTTGGCCAAAAGGTGGCTAGAAGTACAAAATTTGGCTAAGACCCCGCAAAGCCAAGAACCTAAGATTTACTAGGAAGACCGGACCCTATGTGGGTTGCCTACGTATCACGCCCCAAAAGACGAGAATCAGGTTTGTGTAGTTCGGGCAGATTGGATACGGTCGAGAATAAAAAAAAAGAAAAACTAATTTAGAGAAAATATGTTTTTTTGTCTTTTCGTTGAAAATGATGAAACATGCAAAATCTTTTTGAGTTTTCTTTTTCCTTTTTTTTTGATTTTTGGTTTTCAAAAAATGATTAAAAAGTGCAAAATCTTTTTGAATTTTTCAAGTTTTTTTTTTCTTAAATAAAATGTGATAGAAAATATAGTTGAGCCCTACTCATTTTATCTTCACACTTAACCCTCTCTTTTTCTTTTTCTTTTGTTTTTTTTATTTTTTCATTTGCCCTCAACTATCATTGGTCCGTCGAATGACCCTTTTACCCTTGGATAAATGCAACTTGTAGCACATAGGATGCATCAAGATGGTCTATTATTTTGTGTATACCTATCCTTGACGGACCCAACCCATGTATTGAGTCCCCTAAGTCAAGTGCATATGATGCAAAAAAGCGTTCCTACTCGAGATCCGGCATGAAGCTGTATTTTTTTAGGTTTAAATCCTGGGATTTTGGTCTAGACTTGGGGTACCCGAGAGGACAACTGGGGCCGAGGAGGGGGTGACGTACTGGGAACACTGAAGTCTTCCCGGCCTTGTCGCTTGCCCAACCTCGTTCTATTTGGTATAATTTCTACAGAAAAAGTGGGTCACACGAATGTGTGCACCATTTTTAGAAGACTCAGAAGGGTGGCGTAAGAATACAATTATATACAATTCAAACAATATTAAAGGCGGTAAATAAACAACATTTAGCACATTAGATTCACAAATACAGTAATATCAACGATAAATAAATCCAAGTAAAAATCATAAAACAAGCTCGAATTCTTGAACCCTGAACCAGAGATTCTGGGTTCTATCCCCAGCAGAGTCGCCAGAGCTGTCACACCTTCTTTTTGCTACCCTCGAAAGGGAGTAAGGGAGTTTTTCCAATTAAAGGACAATCGAAACGGGATTATTTTTTATTAAAAATTCAGAGTCGCCACTTGGGAGATTTATGGCGTCCCAAGTCACCAGTTTAAATCCCGAATCGAGGAAAGGTTTGACTCTGTATTACAGTCCGCGAACCAAAAATCCGGGTAAGGAATTCTATTAATCCGGGAGAAGGTGTTAGGCACTCTCGAGTTCCGTGGTTCTAGCATGGTCGCTTTGATCATACATGGCTTATAAAAATATTTAATTACTGATTTTAGAATCTATGTGCATTTTTCGCTATTAAATTAATTTTTTATTTCTTGGAACGGGTTACATTTATGTATACCCATTTGTTTGGCGCGTCAAAATCATGTCACGCGAACGTGTCCACAATTAATAACGCTATATTATTATTAAGAGAGTTTGGCCAAAGTTGCGCGAACGCATATTGCGGTTTTGTTTTTAAAATTATAATTATGTTACGCGGACATATACACAATCACAATTATATTTTAAACGACCTAAAGGCTTTTCTATGAATATTAATCATTTTTAATATCTAGGTTATAAAATTAATACGAGGCCACAAACTATTTATCATTTATTATGGTTTGCCTCCACCATTTGAAAGAACTTAGTTATCTAAATATTAAAGAGTCGGGCTTCTACTTATTGCATACTACTATTAAGTAAAATAACAAAAACTGATGGTCAGCCCACGTTAATTGCTGAATGACCCAATTAAATAAAAAAATATACTAGCTAACATTGTTGTGGGATTGGTATGCGAGATGCTGGGCTCCAGGTGAGCCCAATCTCAAAATCTCAGAGATGTTCCAAAGCCCTTATGTACAACACGCCTAATAGAAATAAACAAAATTGCAATTGGACCAAAACATCCTCAAACAAGCAAACTCGTGATGGATCCTGGCATTTGATTTCCCTACTCATATAGGATCTAATATGAGCCCACACAATTAATTAGAATCTCTTGGGCTCAAAAATCTGAAAGCGTTCAAGCTCACATTTACAGCCTTATTTGGGCTCACAGTCTGAGAGCCTGGCCCAATTCTCTTTATGCGTAAACCGAAATAACTATGAAACAAGAACATTAAACATTATTAGACCTCTTCAAATAGAAAACTTAATTGGATACTATATGCATAAATGAACACTAATGTATTGAACTATAGCATGGTCTTGAAATAGAAACAAAATCTCATTTAGAAGATGCTACAATGCTATTGATTTCACATGTTAAATAGAGGTAGAACTTTCCAGGTAGATTTAACCATGATATTAACTGAATTCAAATCCATAACCACACTTTCAAAGATTCAACAAGACCCCACTAACTCACAAAAATGATGTACATACACACTCTATCTACTCTTTCCATATTGTAACTCGCTAATGAAATGGGAGTCTATGCCTCAAACTTTGAGAAAAATCGATGAAGAGATAAAGAAGGACAACCCAGGCTAGCTAAGTCATGCTAAAATAATAAACAACTCATTATGGTCTACATTCAAACTAAAGATAACCATTCAAACTACATTCTGCTAAAATAACCATGGTAGCAGTTTATCTATAATAGAGTTTCTATCAAACACAACTAAATAAAACTTTAGTATGCTACCAACAATTTTCCATCAAGAAATAGAAATGGTCCTGCTGGTAAACTTGTAAAAATATAGGCTGCAAATTACAATCTTAAAAGAAATAAACCAATGAGTACACATGGGAATCTATTCGAATCATTCACATCTTCAACATTTAGACATGATGCTCAAGGTTTAAGGGAAGTACCTGAATACATCAATCGACGGCGGTACTTTCACCTTAGAGAACGGAATTGGCAATGCACTGAATAATGTCAAAAACACAAGTCCATGGGACATCCCGGTTATCGCAAAAAGCCACGCCACAGGTTGCATCATCGGTATGATATCGCCTCAAGAAGCTCGAGGAGTCAGGTGTCAGAATCATTTCCCATCACTTTGTTCTGAGAAACGTAGAGACTATCTATATGCAGAAAAATTAGAGGGCCTAATTTCTTGCTATCAAGTCACTTTAAAAGAATATCTCAAGACCCTGAAGACATAGAGTTGCGACCGAGTCCCCTCCCTTGGGGCTCGTTGAGGCCCGACTCAAAAGAAGACGAAGATCGAGGCTATAGCAAAAAGGGGAATTCCTAAGGTACGCGGCTAAGTCTGACAGAGCCGACCTACCCAGAGCTTGTGGCGAGGCGTCATGTCTAGCCGTCCCATCTCCATGCCTTTATAATTAATGTATGTTGTACTATAACCGAATTCCCCTCCTATATAAAGGGAATCCACACCACTTTGTAAGGTGCGACTTTCACTCCAACTATTCTACATAAGATCAATAATATCTCTATCTCTCTCTTTTCTCTCTAACTCATTTGATTGAGGCTACTCTTTCCATTTCTTGCTTCCATACTTGTTCTTCATTTATTGCTCGATATTGGCCATTAAGATCCTTGTTTAATTATATCTTAAATGTTATCCCCTTCCCGATTATCCTCGATAGCTCGAGCTCGAGCCGGATATCGACCCAGAGGCTTTTTGTTGACCGGTCCGAAGCCTGAGTAGCAAGCCCTTCGGTTTGATCACTGCCCCATTTTAACTCATACTTCATCATTAAACGTCTTACGCCTAGCATTAACTGCTCTAACAACTAGCATAAAAATAGATCACGTATTTCTAGAGTCCCATTTATAAATTTAATTATTGTTACCATTTTCATGGTCAACACTTCACATTCTTGAATTCTTGTCATGCAAATCTGTTGATTATAGAAACTAAAGTTCTATTATTCTTATCTCTCATAGATGGTGACAAATGCTACCGGTCAGGACGAACGACCAACAATACCACCAGTTGGGGCCACCAGAGGCCGAGGTCGTGGTCGAGGCCATGGTAGGGGCATGAGTGTAGCTCGCACAATAGCTGGGGTAGCACTTGCAGATCCACCAGCCGCCTAACTTCATGATCAGGTCCCAGTTGTGGATGCTCCAGTGGGACCGGCCCAGGAACCTACTATGCCTATTGTTATCACAAGTTTTCAGGAGAGATTAACTCAAATTTTGACCGTATGCACCAGTCTTGCTCAAATGGTCATTTTTTCTACTGTAATAGCTACTTCCCGGGTCAGAGGAGGCACTCAAACTCCTGCCGCCTGCACGCCCGAGCAGGTTATTTAGGGGCTATAGACACTAGATGCACCACTAGCCCAGCCAGTTGCACCTGCTCAGGATTATATAGTACCAGTCATGTTTGATGATGATCAGCGTAGATTGGAGAGGTTTGATAAACTTCACCCTTCGACCTTTAATGGTATAGAGGGCGAGGATGCCCAGGGTTTCTTGGATAAATGTCAGAGGATTCTTCGTACGGTGGGTATTCTGGAGCCTAGTGGGGTCCCATTCACTACCTTTCAGTTCTCTGGAGGTGCCTTTACATGGTGGGAGGCTTATGAGAGGTGTAGTCCTTTTGGTGCAACACCCCTTACTTGGAAGAATTTCTACATTCTCTTTTTGGAGAAGTATGTACCACAGTCCCGCAGAGAGGAGCTGAGTAGGCAGTTCAAACAGTTGTGTCAGGATGATATGGCTGTGACATAGTATGAGATAAGGTTCTCTGAGTTAGCTCATCATGCTATCTAGTTGGTTCCCACAGATAGGGAGAGGATTAGGAGGTTCATTGATGGCCTCTCATATCAGCTACAGATTCTTATGACTAGAAAGAGGGTGTCTGGTGCTTCTTTTGAGGATGTTATTGACATTGATCGGGACATAGAGTCAATTCGCCGTCAGGAGCGAGTGGAGAGAGAGGCCAAGAGGCCTTTCGATCTTATAGTTTTGGTGGTGCGCCTCATGGGAGGTAGTTTCAGCACAATAGAGGCTGTCCATTCAGACATGCTCATTCAGCTCACCCAATTAATCGTGGGGCATCATCAGGCTATGGTTCTCACAGTTCTCATCAGGTCCATTCATCACTTAGTGCCCTCCTAGCCCAGAGTTCGTCCCGTGCTCTATCAGTTTAGGGCTCCTCTATGCAAGGTTCTTCTACCACTCATTGCGGTGCTAGGTGTTCCCTTCAGTCCCCGTCACCAGCACCAGGGGGTTGTTATGAGTGTGGGGAGTTGAGGAATATGTAGAGGCAATATCTTTGTCATCATGGGGGTCTGCCTTAGCAGAGTAGTCAGCCATCGATTTCAGCACCAGTTACTTCGCCACCCACCTAGTCAGCTAGGGGTGGAGGACAGTCAGCTAGAGGTTGCCCTAGAGGGGGAGGTCGATCAGTTGGTGGTCATGCCCATTTATATGCACTCCCAGCTAGACCAGATGCTATTGCTTCAGTTGTTGTGATCACAAGTATTCTCTCGGTTTTCCACAGAGTTGCCTCTGTATTATTTGACCCTGGTTCCACTTTTTCATATGTGTCATCATATTTTTCTCATTATTTGGATACGCCCCGCGAGTCTCTTGTTTCATCTATTTGTGTATCTACCATGGTGGGTGATACTATTATTGTAGATCGCGTATATCGGTCTTGTGTGGTGACTATTGGGGGTTTGGAGACCCGAGTGGAACTTTTGCTGCTTAGTGTGGTTGATTTTGATGTGATATTGCGTATAGATTAGTTGTCTCTGTGTCATGCTATTATAGACTGTCACGCTAATACAGTGATGTTGGCTATGCCGGGGGTGCCACTAATTGAATGGAGAGGTTCATCGGATTATGTTCCTAGTAGGGTAATTTCATTCTTGAAGGTCCGACTGATGGTTGAGAAGGGTTGTCTTTCTTATGTGGCTTTTGTTAGGGATATCAGTGCAGAAACTCCTTCTATTGATTTAGTTTTGGCAGTAAGGGACTTTCTGGATGTGTTTCTTATAGACCTACCGGGCATGCTACTAGATAGAGATATTGAGTTCAGATTGATTTGGTGCTAGGCACTCAACCCATTTCTATTCCACAATATTGTATGATACCAGACGAGTAAAGGAATTGAAGGAGAAGCTTTAGGAACTCCTAAATAAGGGGTTTATTCGGCCTAGTGTGTCACCTTGGGGTGCGTCTGTTCTATTTATGAAGAAGAAGGATGGCACTATGAGAATGTTCATTAACTACAAATAGTTGATTGAAGTCACAATCAAGTACAAGTATCCTTTGCCTCATATTGATGATTTATTTGACCAGCTTCAGGGAGTGAGGGTGTTCTCCAAGATTGATCTCAATTCACGGTATCACCAGTTGAAGATTAGGGACTCAGACATTCTTAAGACAACTTTCAGGACCCGATAGGTCATTATGAGTTCCTTGTGATGTCTTTTCGGTTGACCAATGCCCCAACAATGTCCATTCATTTAATAAATGTGTTTTGGCCTTATCCCAACTCGTTTATTATTGTATTTATTGATGATATTTGGGTGTACTCTTGTAGCCAGGAGGATCACGCTGAGCATTTGAGAGTGGTATTGTAGAGGTTGAGGGAAGAGAAGTTTTATGCAAAGTTCTCCAAGTATGAGTTCTGGCTCAGTTCAGTGGCGTTCTTGGGGCACGTGGTGTCTAGTGAGGGTATTCAGGTTGATCCAAAGAAGATAGAGGCAGTCCGGTATTTGCCCAGACCGTCCTCAGCCATAGAGGTTCGTAGCTTTCTTGGTTTGGCGGGTTTTTACCATCGGTTCGTTCAGAGATTTTTATCTATTTCATCACCCTTGACCAAATTGACCCAAAAGGGTGCTCCTTTCAGATGGTCAGATGAGTGTAAGGAGAGCTTTTAGAAGCTCAAGACTGACTTGACCACAACTCCAGTGTTAGTTTTCCATCAACTTCAGGTTCTTATACGGTATATTGTAACGCTTCTCGGGTTAGTATTAGGTGTGTGTTGAAGCAGGAGGGTAGAGTGATTACTTGTGCTTCTAGTCAGTTGAAGTCCCATGAGAAGAACTACTCAGTTCATGATTTGGAGTTGGCTGCCATTGTTCATGTGTTGAAGATTTGGAGGCATTATCTCTATGGTGTGTCTTTTGAGGTGTTTACTGATCATCACAGCCTCCAACACTTGTTCAAGCAAAAGGATCTCAATTTGAGACAGCAATGATGGTTGGAGCTGCTAAAGGACTATGATATTACTATCTTGTACCATCCAAATAAGGCCAATGTAATGGCTGATCTTGAGTCGGTGAGTATGGGTAGTCTTGCATTTATTCCCCTCAGGAGAGACCTCTTGCGGTCGATGTTCAGAAAGCTCCAGTATGATGATCCTCATTTACTTGTCCTCAAGGATAGTGTTCTATATGATGATGCTAGAGATATGACTATCGGTCATGATGGGGTATTGAAGAAGCAGGACCCGATATGTGTGCCTAATGTAGACGGGCTTTAGGAGTTGATTCTGGAGGAGGCTCATAGCTCATGGTATTCCATCCATCCGGGTGCCGCAAATATGTACCAGGATTTAAGATAGCACTATTAGTGGAAGAGAATGAAGAAAGATATAGTGGGGTTTGTAGCTTGGTGTCTTAATTGTCTGCAGCTGAAATATGAGCATTAGAGACCGGGTGGCTTGCTTCAGCAGATTGATATTCCAGAGTGGAAGTGGGAGCGGATTACCATGGATTTCGTAGTTGGACTCCCATGGACTTTGAGTAATTTCATGCTATTTGGGTAATTGTGGATCGACTGACCAAGTCTGCGCACTTTATTCCTATGTTTACTACCTATTCTTTGGAGTGGTTCGATGAGATTTATATTCGAGAGATTGTTTGCCTGCATGGTGTCCTAATTTCCATCATTTCAGATAGAGGTACTCAGTTTACATCACATTTTTGGAGGGTCATGCAATGAGAGTTGGGTACTTAGGTTGATTTGTGCACAACTTTTCACCCTCAGAAGGACAGACACTCCGAGCGCACTATTCAGATATTAGAGGACATGTTGCGTGCTTGTGTCATTGATTTTGGGGATTCATGGGACTAGTTTCTACCGCTCGTAGAGTTTGCTTACAACAACAAATCAGTCAAGTATTTAGATGGCTCCATATGAGGCTTTATATGGGATACAGTGTAGATCTCCGATAGGTTGGTTTGAGTCAGACGAGGCTAGGCTTTTGGGTATAGACTTGGTACAAGATGCTTTGGACAAGGTAAAAGTGATTCAGGAGTGGCTTCGTACAACTCAGTCAATACAAAGAGTTATGCTGACAGAAAGGTTCCTGATGTATCTTACATAGTTGGGGAGAAGGTCTTGCTGAAGGTTTCACCCATGAAGGATGTTATGAGATTTGGAAGAAGGGCGAGTTGAGCCCTCAGTTCATTGGGCCTTTTGAGGTGCTTTGAAGGATTGGGGAAGTGGCTTATGAGCTTGCTTTGCCACCTAGCTTGTCGTGCATACATTCAGTATTTGAGGTCTCTATGCTCCGAAAGTATATCGATGATTTGTCTCATGTTTTGGATTTCAGCACGGTTCAGTTAGATGGTGATTTGACTTATGATGTGGAGCCGGTGGCTATTCTGGAGCGGCAGGTCCGAAAGTTGAGATTAATGGATATAACTTCAGTGAAAGTGCAGCGGACAGGCTGGCCAGTGGATGAGGCTACTTGGGACCGAGCGAGAGATGCGGAGTAGGTATCCACACCTATTTGAGGCTTCAGGAATGTTTCTAGACTCGTTCGAGGATGAACGTTTGTTTAAGAGGTGGAGGATGTGATGACTTGGTCGGTCGTTTCATGAATTATAACCCCTTTTCCCACATTCTACTTCCTTATGTATTCCTCGGCTATATTTCATCGTATCGTGTTGGTTGGTTTGGGTCCGAAGTGGTTTAGGTGCGGAATGAGACACTTAGTCTCCTGTTTAAAAGCTTAAGTTGGAAAAGTCAACTGAATGTTGACTTATGAGTAAACGACCTCGAATATGGATTTTTATGGTTTGGTTAGCTCTATTAGATGATTTTGGACTTGGGAGACATCCGGAATGTAATTTGGAGGTTCGTCGCAGATTTTGGCTTGAATTGGCAAAATTAAAATTTGGGCAATTTTGGTTGATAGTGGAAAATTTGATATCGAGGTCGGAATGGGATTCTGGAAGTTGCAGTAGGTTTTTAATGTCATTTTTATGTGTGTGCCAAATTTTAGGTAATTCGGACGAGGTTAGGTGGGTTTCGACATCATTTGCGAAAACTGGAAGTTTAGAAGTTCTTAAGCTTGAATCCAAGGGTGATTTGGTGTATTGATGTTGTTTTGAGTGTTTTGAAGGTTCGATTAAGTTTGAATGTTGATGTGACTTTTTGGTATTTTTGGTTGAGGTCCCGAGGGCTTGGGGATGAATTCAGATGGTTAACGGAGGATTTGGAAATGGAATTGTGTAGCTGAAGCTGTTGCTTCTGATGTTTCTGCACCTGCGGAGTAGCAACCATTGGTGCGAGGTTCATAGAAGCGTAAAGGGGTCGTAGATGCAGAGTTTTGGGAGCTGAGAAAGGTGACATCTGCGCAAGTTTAGTCGCACCTACGAGCCCACAGGTGCGAGGCCTCGGCGCAGGTATGGGATCTAGGCGGATAAATGAATTCCGCAGGTGCGGTTGTTTGGACCGCAGGAGAGGTCGTATAGGTTAGAGAAAAGGGCCGAAGGTGCGAGATTCCTGGGAAGAAGTTATATAATGCGCACTTCGCAAACTTTTGGGTATTCTTCACCATTGCTATTCGGATTATAAAGCTTTTGGAGAGTTTTGAAGAGGGAATCAAGGGGTTTTTTATTGAGGTAAGTTACTTGAGCCTAATACTCGTGATTGTGGTGATTTTCAGTTATTTAATCATGTAATTAGTAGAAATTAGGGATGAAAGTGAAGGGATTAGGGCTTGGGAATTTGAAAGTTTGATTTGGGATTTGAGGGGTCAAATGAGGTCGGATTTTGATAAATTTTGTATGGTTGGACTCGTGAGTGCAAGGCTTTCTAGTGTTGTGATTTTTGTCGGATTCCGATACGAGGGCCCGGGGGTCGGGTTTGAGAGGATTTTGGGATTTGTGCCTAATTTGCTAGTTTTTTTTCATGGAATTCATTCCATTAGCGTATATTGATGGTATTATTCTGCTTGTGAATTGATTCAGAGCGATTGGAGGCCGAGTCGAGGGGAAAGAGCATCACGGAGTAGGGATTTGACCGGTTTGAGGTAAATAACGATTGTAAATATAGTCCCGAGGGTATGAAACCTCGAATTCTGCATCATTTTACTATTTTAAGGTAATGAATATGCTAGATGACAGGTGTGTTGGCGTGCATCATTAGGGATTATAACTTGGTCAGTCTCGTAACTAGTACAAGTTGCGGATTTGGTTGAAACTATATGATATTTATTTTAGAAGGTGTTTTTATAAATTAGGCTGAATACCATATTTGGGCCTTGTGCCAGAGTTGTTTGGAACTTTAGGGGCATTTCTTATTATCCTCTCACTATTTTTAGTTGAAAATCTATACTCAGTCTATGTGATGGGCGTGTGGGCGTGCACCGTTGGGGATTATGACTTGGTCCCTCCTATAGCAAATATGTGCATTTGGTTGAAACTATATGATATTTATGTGTTTCTGAAAGAATTTCTATAAATTGGGCTGAATGCCATAGTTGGGTCTTGTGCCAGAGTTGTTTGGACTCTTAGGGCTCTTTTCTTAATATTGTCTCATTGTTTTTGGTTGAAAATCTATACTCAATTTTGTTAAACTTATTGAATTTTATAACTCAGTATTTATTACTCTGTTTTGATACATATAAAAATGTTGTGTTGGGCTGAGTACCCTATTTTTTTTACTGAGAGCCCGAGTGGCTTGAGAGGTTTATGACTTAGAGAGGTTGAGGGCTTGATTTGTGAGGAGATTATGGGATCGGGCTACACGCCGCAACACGTTGTTACCGATTCATGTTTTAGTGAGCCTGAGGGCCTGATTGATTTATGCCACGAGGTGGCTTGTTATAGCGCTTGGGTTGAAAGAGCCCCTCTGGAGTTCGCACACCCCCAGTGAGCACGAGTGCCCTGAGTGTGAGCGATATGAGATATGCCTGAGGTGCTGTATACAAGTGACTGAGAGGTTTGCTCGAGGGGATGTTCATGAGTGATAATTTGCCCGAGGGGCTGTTTATGATTTCATTATTTTGCTCACTATTGTACTGAGCCTCTGTTGAGAACTGTTGAAAGTATCATGAAATGATTTTAACTGAGTTTAAACGAAACGATTTAATTCAAACTCTGCTTTTAAAAGGCTGCTGTACTATTGAGATTTCATGATATGAACCTATATGTTTATTGCTCGTCACTGCTTCTCAGCTTTGATTTACTTTGGTTACTTACTACATTGGCGTACTCACGTTACTCCCTGTACCTTGTGTGCAAATCCAAGCACATCAGGACCCGGTAGCAGATGTTGACTAGTACAGCCATAGATTCTTCTCGTAGTCTACAAGGTAGCTACTGGCGATCGCAGTCCTGTTCTTCTGCCTCCTATATTCCTGTAGTTTATTTTGTAGTTACAGTTCCTAACTATGTTAATCTTAGTATCTGGGGTAGTGTTTAGTAGATGCTTATGACCAGTGACATCCCGATATCGGGCTTTCTTTCTGCACTTTGTTATTCAGATTTATCTTATAAAGTTTTATTAATTAAATAACTTGCAGTTATCTTTAAATTGAAATATCGAGTTATTTTTGGTAAAGAGTCGGCTTGCCTAGTACCATGATAGGCGCCATCACGACATGACAGTTTGGGTCGTGACAGAAAGTCCGGAGCCATTTAACTTCTTCATTGGCCTTGACAAACTAAGATTCTACTTTCCAAAATAGATTAAAGATGAACAAAAAATAATGTAAGTAAATTAAAACTCGAAGTAATAACTACAAAGACTTTAGTCTCCAAAACCGGGAGTCGAATACAACAAAGGTATTAATCTGCAGAGATACTATATTAAAAAAATACATAATAAAGTATAAATTTAAGTTCCTTAAGCTTGTTTCCTTTCTGTATTTGAAAAAATAAACATGGGACAACAAAATAGAAACAGAAAAGAAAGAAGTACAAAAAATTCGAGCCACCTAATTTCATAGTGTGTCCTTAAGGAGCTTAATCCCATCACAATACCTACGATCGAATGATTTTTTCTTAGGATAAAACAAATTTACCTTCACTCGTATAGTTGTACTTCAAAAAGCAGCGATCAACAAATTGGATAAGAGAATTCAGAAATTTCGTAAGTAAAATCTGAGGAAATGACCAAGTATTTATAGTATGCAAAATGTGTTAGCAACCTATGTTCGGAAATAATTCTGCAAAAAATAAAACAAAATAGAAGCAGAAACAAAATAGAAACCGAATAAATAAATGTTCTGAGCCCAACGAAATTATGTTTCCTTAAGGAATTTAATCCCCTCATTGTTGCCCAAGGTTATCGGATTAATCTCACCCAAGATAGAACGGAAAAACTATTCTGTAATACCGGTAATGAAAATTATAAAACTTTGCCGAACTCAACAAATGGCAGTAAACTAGACTTATTCTTACATTTTTGCTTTGGAAAACAGTGTAGAAAAGCAGAAGAGATAGATGGGAGATTATGTGGATTTTGATTGTTAAAAATAAGGCAAAACCTCAGAATTTATAACCAAATAGTCCGAGGTACTATTTCGGCAGAAGTCTGATTGCGAATTTTAAACTCAAAATGACCGTTAGAAAATTAACCACGAAATAAAATTCACGCGTTAGGAAAAAGAAAATAATAATAGAAAATAAATTTGGTCCAAAAATTTATCAATCAATCATATCAATAACCGAAGCCAAGCGATGAGGGTGGAGCGAGGCACCACTTCTTCTTGACTCTTTAAGAGCTGGAAGATATACTTCTCTATATAAGCATAAAGATTTTCTTTCTATTTTCCGATGAGGGACAAAGTGCATTAGTAAAGGAAAATACTTCAAACTTTTTTTTCCCTCCATTTTCCATTCATACCTCTTATCTAATTAGATAAAAAATCCATCAAAAAGTTAATCAATCAATCAGATTATTTGTACGAGTCCGAGGGACAAATTAATCATTCTTCCTTAGTCTTTTTAAGATATAGTAGAAAATATTTTTCTATTTTAACCCAACAAATGTATTTTTCTTTTTCAACATGGGACGAAGTTCCTTCGTAGAAGAAATCTTTTCAAATCTTTTATTTTCTTCCTTTTTCATTCATACCACCTATACGGAACCCAACAAGTATTATCTTAGTCATTACAATAACTTTTTCAATTCAAATTTATTGAGTAGCAATTTTTACTTGTGATATCAATTACCTAGAAAATTTACTTAAATAAGCTTATAAAAGGTTGTCAAATTGATTCTTGTATACGGTAGAAATCGACGGTTCGATTTTACGGTCATCATGGCATCTCGAGAATTTCTAGTGATCGACTCCGAGGGTTCTTGGTGATCGACTTCGAGATAGTGTAAGTAACAACCGGCCTCGAGGGAATCTAAATTAGTGGTCTCGGCGGATCAAGATGAAGCTCCCAAGGTGTGTACATATAGTTGACAAAGCCGAGTGGACTAGTCCAAAAAAATGAATCAAGACATTAAATGGCTGTACCAGCCCATATCTTTGTAATTGATGCATTTGTACTTGTTTACCGTGAAAATGATAATAACAATTAAATTTGATTATGGGATTCTAAAAATACGTGATATATTTTTATGCTAGTTGTTAAATAGTTGATGCTATGTGTGAGATTTAGAAACGAGATAAGAGTAAGGAGTAAGGTGATAACCAAACCGATAGGTTAACAATCAGGGCCTCGAGCTTGTCGATTTGGGGGTCTCGAGGTTGATTCCAGAGCACGACTGTGAGCTATCGAAGGTGATCGAAGTATGACTAATAGTTATAATGAAATCAACAAAGTCTCTTTATGGCCAATAATAAGCAATAAATGATGAACAAATGAGATAATAAATGGAAGCAATAATATCAAGAGAGTATGTTTTTGCATATTTCATGTGGAGCGACTGAAGCAACATGTGTTTACAAAATAACAAGGATACCCTTTATATATGATGGGAATTCCAACATAGTACAAAATACATTAATGACAAAGATGCGGAGATAGGACAACTAGATGACACCTTGATTCAGGTTTAGTGTAGTCCACTAGGCTCTGTCAGTCTTAGCCGTGTGCCTTGGGAACTCCTCATTTCAACCATTACCGTGATAATTATTTCCCCGAGGTCGAGTGTCAATGACCCTCGATGGAGGATACTCGGCCGTGGCGTCGAGCCTTAATCGGGTCCAACCCTACACCACTACAAAGTGGCAAGAGCGGTCGATGCAGCTTTTACCCGAAATGGCCGGGATCGAATTCACAGGGAGCTCGATTGTTTGGGATTTGGATTCCTATCTAAACTAGCAATGCATAGTGCTCTTAATTACACTTCCAATCATATATGATCGTTTGTTACTTCTAATAATATACTACTGAGATGCTAAATTAAACTAAGAAATAATGCTTGAAATGTTTTCTAAATGGATAACGAGACACTAGGGAAGTGACTTTCTCCTAGGTGAATATTTGACAGGTTCTAAAGCTTAAGGCAAAGTTGTTATGTTGGGGATTTCGATATAACCAATGCACGGAACTACTCACTCTATACCTCTCGGTAACTTGAGTGATTTTTCCCTAATTGACTTTCTCAAGACCAATTGGGTGTCAAAATTGTGCAAGCAATATAGGCTCAAGTATGGTATTACTATCTCTAGGTTTAACCCTTTAATTGGGGCTATCAATTCTCTTGAATACTCCCAAATTCCTTGTTGGACTAATTTTCCTAGACTCAAGCTCTCTTTCTTAAGAAGAGCCCATGTCAAAAAGGCACAAATTAGTGTTTGCAACCACTAACTCAACATAGAAAATACAAATCAGTCCAAATATCAACCACCCATAAATATTTAAGCCTTAAAACACAAGACCTATCAAATACCCATACTAGGGTTGAGCTACAACCCTAGCTAATGGAACTAGCTACTCATAATAATGAAAGAAATAAGATAATTAGATGAAGAATAACCCATATAATGGCCTGGCCCATAAGCTGGCCCCCTTATAAACCTATTACTTAATAAGGATTTGTTACGCGCGATGTGTAAGGTCCCGTAAATAATTTTTGGTCTCAAAACTTAGTAACCCGTGGTGTCGACTGCGAATATATGTTAGGAATGTGCGTTTAGGACCCTTGGCAGTGATCTAAGCCTTTAAAAATCAAATATATCAATTTTTCCAGAAAATTATCATTTATGCGGCCCAGAATGCGGCCGCAGATCAGCTATGCGGACCGCATTCCTGCCGCATAGTGAATCAGAGAGTTGGTCTAAGTTGAGGTTAAAAATACGGTCCATTATGCGACCGCATAATCAGTATGCGGACCGCATTTCCACCGCATACCCAGGCAGAGATATCCAATGATTTGGGGTCAGTTCTGCGATCCAATATGCGGACCACATTTCAATTATGCGGTCGCATAGTGCCACCGCAGATCTTACCCGAACTTCCATTTTCTAAAATTTAAAATCCGACCCCCTTTCTAATATAACACCCCAACCCCTCATTTTTACATATTTTCTGAACAAAAATAAGAGAGAGGGAGGAGGGGTTCTTGAGAGAAGGTTCATTTCTTCAAAATTTGTTCCTCAAATTATCTGGTCCGGGGAAATTTTAAAGCAAGTGTCTTCATCTTCATTTTTACAGGTGAAATCCCTACCCCATTTCAATTGACTTTCAGATTTATTGAGAGGGGGAAAGTCTCATGCATTAATTCTTGATAATAGGGGTTGAAACATCATGCATGTTTATTAAAACCTAAAATCTAGTAAGAGTAGTTGGGAAGGAGTAAAGAATGGTGTAAAAAAGGGTTGATAACCTAAATAAACTCGGATAGTAATTGTGAATTTCAACTTCTAAGAAATATGTGTTAATTTGTAAATTAGATTGACGTGGCTAGATTGCTTGGTGACTGATAATAGGAGTTTAAAAAGGGAATTCGACTCCAGGTATGTATGGCTAACCTTGACTTTGTAAAATTGCCTTGTTGATGTTCAAATATTGGTATGTGACATTCACGTGGGTAAATTGTGAAATTCGTGTGATTTGCATGGTTGTGATTATGATATGTGGTATTAGATGAAGAACAAATGACGTAAGGAAATTGTAAGTGATGCAACTGAAATAATTGAGATATTAACATCTATGGCTTATCGTGGGCAAGTATTGTTGTAATGTGAAACACTTGTGAATTGTGGAATGTGACGGAAATAGTATGGATGGTTATGGAAACACTTGTAAATTATTGTTGCTATTCCTTAAGAAGTGTTGTTGTGATCTTTGTGAATTGTTCATTGCTGTTGTTGTGATTGTTTGTGAAGTGGAAATGTACGGTGGGATCGGGTTGCGTACCGCAACACGAAGTAATAAGGTGTGGGTTGGGGTGATAAGGGTGGCCGAGGTAATAAGGGTGGCCGAGGTAATAAGGGTGAAAAGTGATCGAAATCACTGTTGAAATGAAAATATGAGCAAAAATGCGAAATATATTGATGTGGAAATGTGGAAGGGGAAACAGGAGAGTTTGTAAAACTTGTTTGGCTTGATTGTTCTTTATTTATGGAAATTGATTTTTATTTCTGTTACTGTTACTTATTTGTCTATGGCTTGAGTTTACTTGTCGCAAAGTTTGTTATACATACCAGTACAATTCAAGTGTACTGACGCCCCTTTTGCCGGGGGCGCTACATTCGTGTCATGATTGTAGGTGGATCTGCAGTAGGTATCCCAACCCACCGATCGTAGCTCCCTCTTCGCCTTCCATCAACCATTTTGGTGAGCCCCATTCCTCTCGGGGCCCTACGTGGCTCAGGCCGCTTGTCTTTGTAGTTTTATTTTGCTGTTGTGTAAGGTATAGCCAGAGCCTTATTACCGACAAATACTGTATTATCCTGTTGTATCTTTAGAGGCTCCGTAGATAGTGGATGTGGGTTAGAAGCTATGTATATTCATGTTTCTTTTGCTGGACAACGAATTGGTAATTTCACTAATTATTATGTATGTATGTTTTGAAAAATGGTGATCTAAAATTAATTATATAGCTAGTTCTTGGAATACTGAATAAGGAAAACAAGGGGGTAGCTCGTGGGTTAGGAAAGGCACCCAGGTCCGCTTGACTGGGGATACCCGGTCGAGCGCCGTTCATGTCCCTCGAGTTTGGGGCGTGACAATATGCCGACGACTTACTACTGGGAATCTTGTTTACAAGTTAAGAATTAAGATTCAATGTTGAACTAGCTACAAAATTACTCAAAATAGGTCCAAAACGGCCTTCACGTGCTCAACTACGAATTAGATAACCTAAAAAATTTAAAAAATAAGTATTTATACCAGGCCAAATGTTTTGGACAAAGTTACCCCTGAGGAGGTACTGCGGACCGCGAAAAATGCACCGCGGCCGCAGTGAGGCTTTTTGGCTTAATTTTCGAGTCTCTGAATCTCTCTACCACGGATCGCATAAAATGCACTACGGCTGCGGTGACTTTAGTACGGTCCGCACAAAATGGACCACGAACCACAGCGGCTTCCAACTTCCAAACTCCCAGCTCTTTGAATCCCCTCTTCGTGGACCGCATAAATTGGATTGCGGCCGTGATGAGGCTACTATGGCCGCGAAGAATCTACCGCGAACCACAATGCTTAAGCTTCCAAAATTGCATCTCTCTAATCTTATACACCGCGGATCGCACTAAATGGACTGCGGCCGCGGTAGTTCTGTTGCGATTGCAATGGATTTTATGCTGCAGCAGTGCCTTGACTTGTTCTTGGTACTTGTGCAGGTTTCACTTGTTTTTGAGCTGGTTTTGACTTCTTGTCACTTTCTTGACCAAACCCTACAAACAAATACAACATGTAAGCCTTTGGGACAATTTGTATACATTTTAAACCCAAAATCAAGTAAAAAGAAGTATAAATGAACTAGAATCCCTCTTTATCAACTCCCCCAAACTTAAGCTTTTGCTTGTCCTCAAGCAAACAAAATAAGTCCCACCTCCTTAATAACAAAGCTAAGAAAATTCAGTTGACCCAAAGTGACCTCATCTAGCATGAATTTGGACTAACAATTGCCCTCAATTCAAATGAATCATTAACAACATTCAACCTTTTAAACACCATGGTTTTAGTGCGACACAAAAGCATCAAGAATTGAATCAACTCATCAAGGAAACTCTGTTTATCACCTTGGTTATTGTGGAACCCAAACTCATAATCCTCACTCTCCTTTAAGAAAGACCTCACTTTTATATTGTAGCAATCAGAACGAGGATTGTGGAAACACACTCATCTCTCTCAAAGAAAGGTCACAAGTCTGACTCTAAGTACCATAAGCTTGTCCCTTATGTGAGTCTCCACTAATTTAAGCTTCGTTCAACTCAAGATCATATAGGGATTTTGTGGGGGATACCATGGAAGGCTTTTGGTTTAGGGTAGGATATATTTGGTCTAAGTAGGTTTCATCTTCCCTTAAGCACTTCATTTGCTTCATTTTGGCACACATTCTCTTGACTTTTTGAGTCATTTATTTCCTTCTTAGGGGTTAGAGAGACACACTATCACTCTTTATTGATCATTTCAAAACATTTTCTCCTTTCTAATCTTTTACACCTTTCATCGCTTTACTTTTATTGAATCCCTTAATTTCTTCTATATTGTTCATTCTTTTTGACTTTTTGATTTTTTCTTTCTTTTTCTTTCTGTCTTTCCTTTTCTTCGCTTTTGCACCTTTTACCACTTTGTTGCATTCCTCATCTCTCCCCCAAACTTATGCTTTTGCCTTGTGCTAAGGAAAGATCGGGTGCCAAGAGAGGGTATTTTTAGAACGGGTAAAGGCTTGTATCATGGTCTTTGATGGAAAAGGGTCTATGGCTCAGAAGGGGTTGACTAGGGATATTATCATTGGTAGGCTATGGATGTATTCAAGATAACATTCGGATCAAGGAGAGCCTATAATCACTTCTCAAGTCAAACTACACTTAGGATTTTGCCTAGACAAACATTCAGGGAAAGTTCTAGACTCAGTGGCACGGGACATGGACTTGCAATTCAAATTCTCACCATACAAGCTAAAGGATTGCTAAAGAGATAGAGTCGGGGGACCACAACAACCTTAGCTAAGATTTGAGCAACACACGTGGTCCCAAAAAATCACTTGGTGATTGTCGACCAACACAAGAGTCTCAAGGCCACAATTGTCACCATCCTATACACACCAATTTATTTTTGACCATAGGATCAAAAGAAAATGTGCTAGGTCCAAGCGAAGCTTTGCTTGAGGCATTATTACTCACTAGCTACTATTTACACAAAAACAAAAAGAAAACAAACTCAAACCCTTAAGAAGGGTGTCATGCCATCCATCATCGGGAAGAGCCACCCAATTCACACAAATTCCACCTTTGGAAAGAACCATGGCATTAAGAAAACCAAAGGCTTATTTGAATGTAAAACTAAAAATAAGAAGCTACGAAAATGAAGTAAGAAGCTATGAAAGAGAATGCGGAAAGTAAAATGAATATGTACAATAGGGGATTTAGACGAATATACATAAGATGGAAGGAATATATACATTATAAAGTAACTTTATATATAGACCAAAGTTCTAAAGTACGAAAAGTGAAATAAACTGGTAAAATTATATACATACCAAAAGTGAAAATCAAAGCATAATAAAACAAAAATAGTATCATATTTACAACCCAGTATAATCAAAATAGGGATACCCCATCAAATGAAAGCTAGCATTGTCCTTAATGCTAACTAACCAAAAATAGCTCAAGAAAAGATAAAGAGTAAATAAAACTCCCTGTTGGCCCTCCGTCTGAATGGGATCATAAGCCTATTTCCTTAGGTTCTCGGACTGCTCGGGAACCTGTGACTGGATCCCTGTAACATGTGTTTGCACTGGGACCTGGAGCTGGTGATACATTCAAATTACACTTTAATAATTCGTGAAAGGCGGTCGATGTCAAATATAATAACCCAACAAGGTTTGGGTCGAATCCCACCGGGAATAGGTGTGAAAAGGTTAATTTAATCAGTGTGTTGCCCGACTGAAATCGTAATTCTATTAGGTTAATAGTATCATGAGTGTAGAGTAGTAGTAACAAGAGTATGAACAAAAGTTATTTTGGAATGATAACTAATTGGAGTGTTGATATGGTAATTAATGAGATTAGTTAAACCAAGGTTGTGTCCCCATTAATGAAGTGTAATGCTATTAGTGTTAATATGATATATTTCTAATGGTCGGTTCTTTGATATGCAATTGATGTCTAAGAAACTACCCAGCATTTTCCAATAATTGGATAGTATTTCCTCTTTTAAATTTTCCCAAATGTAGAAGAGTTTCAATTCATAAAAATCAATATATGCCAAATAAAACCCACTTATCCCTAAGCGATTTTATTAAACAAGGGGTAAAGCCTTGAGTTTTTGATATTTACTTCTACCAAATTCTAACCCACTTTTCCAAGCAAAGCAAGAATTTAATGGCTTGTGTTAATGTTTGCAACCACCAACAATAAATAAAGAATGAGAAGTAAATAAATATAAACCAACCATTATACATATATTCAATGTTAAACACCCATTAACATAACACCCATTTAGGGTCCACAACCTTAGTATTTANGCTTTAGGTGTCTCTTTCCTCTCTTCCTTCACCTCTTTCCAGTGTTCTTTTTGCACTACCACTTTTTCCGGAATCTTTTCAACCTCGACTACAAATGGCTCTTCAACCTCAACTCTTTGTTCAAACTTTTCTTCTACAACCATTTGTTCACCCTCTCAGTTGATCACCTTCCCGCTCCTAGTAGTGATCGCCATGATGTGGGAAGTTGGACCACTCCCACTACCTCTTGGATTTGCAACCGTGTCACTAGNGCTTCATAAAACTATTTATAGTGGGGCAAAAATCGGGACAGAAAATGGACAAAATTGCCCTTTCAGGTCTGATATGCGATCACATTCTTGTCGTAGAACAAGTATGCGGTCCGCATTTTGAGCATCTAGACCGCAGAGTAAAACCCTAGTTCACAGGTCTTCACCGCATTACCATTATGCGGTCCGCATTTGAGTTCTGCGGCCGTATTTTGTCTCGCATTGTTGACCTTCAGTAGTCTTCATGGTTGGTTATGCGATCATTATGCGGACCGCACTTTAATTATGCTGTCGCATCTTGAACCGCATTCTTCACTTGAAATTATGCTCAGGTCTCTGTTTCAGTCTGCGATTCTCTTGTCCATTATGCGGCTCGCATGTATGATCTGCTATCGCATAGTAGACCGCAGATCAGCATTTGTGCAACCTTTTCCTCTTTTCTTGTCTTTTTGCTTCCATTTCCATGTTCTTGAGTTCCTCTTCCTTATGTACTGTAGAAGCAACAAAACTACATAAGTATCGATTATAATTGCACTAAAACAAGCTAAAATCTAAGCAATTAGTATTGAAATGTGCCAAAATTCTCCGGCACATCAACACCCCCAACTTAAACTCTTACTTGTCCTCAGGTAACAAAAATAACTTAGCCTATCCTAGACTCTACTTACAAAACATGAAACCATAATGACTGCTGGTGGTGTTCATTGCTAGTAACTCAAGCATACATTTACAATTGTTTTACCCTTCCTGAACAGATGATATATACATAAAAAAAAACTTTCAACTTGTGAATCTTGAGCCTCAGACAATGCGACAAAAATGCTACCCTCAAGCGAGCGTAGTTGTATTTCACTCAAAAGCTTAACGTTTGCTTCGGTCCACAATTCATGTAACCTTACTAGAAAGAAGTTCCCAAAATCACAATATTTACAATGACAACAACAAGGTACTTTTCACAAACACACTCACTCTCAGAAAGAACTTCAAGTGCTACAAAATTTCATACCATAAGCTTGCCCTTATTTTAATTCATCGCTTATTCAAGAGTGTCCGGTTGGAGGTCCCATAAGGACTTTTTAAGCTTGTAATGTAGGTTTAGGGAAGGGCTGGATAAATATTTGGGTACAAGTGACTTCACCCTCCTTGAACACTACTCACAAGTTTCATTCTTTTTGCACTTTTATTTTCAACTCATATAGCCTCATTGGCAACTAGTTCCCAATTTTGTAGAATCACGTTACATACCTCTTTGATTTTGTTCAAGGCTCCATAATATATATATATACAAACAATTCTCATTTTTTTATACACATTTTTCTTTTAGAGCTTGATTGAGTTAGTACGAACACTTAGAGGCATATGATCCTACACTCAATGTACAACCTTACCAATTTTTACTTTAGCACCACACTCCCAACTTAGGCTTTTTGCCTCATTCACAATGTTCAAGGAGGGACGGGTTCAAAAGAGGGAGTTATTTTTCAAGAAGGTTAAAGGTTTGTAATGAGTTGGCCAAAGAAAGGGTTAAAAGCTCAAATTGGGTACTAGTGATATTATTTATGTACAGGTAGGCTTGAAAGGCCACAAAAGTTTAGCAATTAAGACAAAGAATGCCTAAGGTCATCCCTCCAACCAAACATACTATCATTAGCATTGAAAGACCAACCGGACAAGTTCTGATTGATAGAAGTACGCACAAGAATTATATACACACAGGAAACTCACACTCACATGGTACATGAACTGTTTCACTCGCACAACTTGATGTTTTCGAGTCAACACTTGGTATTCAATGTTTGCATCATAGGCACATGTTCACATAGTTTTTTTTTTGGTAAACATGCGGAAGGGTATATGCTATGTACAAACATACATGTTTGATGCTATGCAATTACACCAAACCAGTCAAAATGATTCATCCTACTCTCCTAGTTCTACTATTACACTTTTGGAAAAGAACCGCGGAAAGAAAAACCAAAGGGGATTGATTCCTAATCACTATCTACTTGTTTTTGTTGTTTTTCTTATGTTAAGGATAACACCATATGTACACAACACTATTATAAGCATAAAGTAAACACTAATATTAACATCATCCTTTAAAAACACAACTCATGTTCCAAAGTCATACCAATATATAATGAACAAAAAATACGCATAAATATATGAGTTTGATGATTAAACTACTGATATGCATATATACAGAGATTCCAATTCTAACTTCCAAAATCACAAAAGAATATCTACACAAAAATACACACAATGCTACTGTGCACCCCCAACTTAAAGCATGCATTGTCCCCAATGCATAAAAATAGAGAGATGAGTGAGAGGTGAAGCTCCCTGGGGCACTAAGTGCTAGGAGAGGCTGTAGTAGGCTGAATGATGGAGGGGTCACCCTCAGATGTGGGGACTGGGACTGATGGAAGCTCGGTCTGAGAAGTGGTGCCCTCCGGCTGGTCAAGAGCAGGAGTCGAAACTGGAACAGGAGCTGGAATTGGAGAAATGTTGCACTCAGGCTGGTCAAGAGTAGATGGTGCAAGTGCTAGAGCCTGTGAACTGCTGGACTCACCTACTGATGATGGGGTGGCCACAGGGGCTGCATGAATGGCCTGGTCTACCAACAACCTCTGGATCGCCTGCTGGATATCTGCTCGCTCCGCTTTGTCACCGGCATCCTCCTCAAGAGTGGCATCCTTAACTGGGGCATCTACAATCTTCTTGCCCTTATCTTGAGGGGCTTCATCACTTGAATACCCCGAACTCTCATCATCCTCCTCATTCTCCTCATCCTCCGATTTATCAGAACCTCTGGAGTGCTCCTCAGAAGGGATCACAGTAGGAGCTGGAGGAGCTGCAGTTTGGAAAGCTTCGGGGGTAGGGAGGACAGGCTCAGTCATCAATTTCGAGAAGTCAAGACCCAAATCTGGAGGCGCTGGACCTGTACTCTGATCATCAGCTGTGGGGAGGAGGGATGATAGGTCGAATTCCAAATTCTGTATTTTTTTGAATTCAATCTTCATAGCAGCAACCTCCATCTTGAGTGCAGGCAAACCACTCACTTCTCCCCACTCTATCATCTCCACCCGCAGCTCAAGTTGCTGCAAACGCTCCGCATATTCTGACTGCTGCTATTGAATGGCTGCTACTGAGGCTTGCATGGGGGTCAGTGCTTGCTTTATAAGACTCGGCAATGTTTTCAGAAGTTGGTCAACTTTAGAATTGGCATGCTGAGCCAATATAACAAGCTTGGAGGCTGCCGGGATGGCCATAGTAGGTTGGGGCGTGGGCGATGGTGCCTCAGTAGCTGACGGGATCTCAGTAGGCTGGGAATCAGATGGCTCTGCAGCAAGTGGTGCCTGACTTGGGACCACTAGTGGGATAGCAGCATCACTAAGGCGAGTGATATCAATGACCCCTGGTTCCTTGCCTTTTTTGTCATAGCGGTCATCAACTGGGACTCCCGCGGCCTTGCATAGTGTTGTGATCAAGGAAGGGAATGGAAGTGAGATAGCTGTTTATGTGGCCCTGATCCCTATCTCCTGATATATCACTGCCCCTACATCTATCTTAATACCATCCATGATGCATGCAATGAGGATTGCCTTTTCAATGGCAATCTCCGTGTCGTTCTGAGTTGGTATCAATCTAGAAGTGAGGAATGCAAGCCAGTAACGAGCCTCTCTTGATAGACTTTCCTTGTAGATTTTTTGGCCAGGGTTGATCCAGGCCGGGGTTCCTTTTGCAATTATGGAGGCAATCCACCATCTTTCATTTTCCCGGTTCTCAAACTTCTTCGCATATTCTACGGTGCCAGAACTCCAGTCTGGGACATATACCTCATTTATGGTATTTGCATCGCAGAAGACTATTTGCCCTCGGACTAGCACTTCATCAATGAATTCTCTATTTTGTTTTTGATGCTTGTTCCTCGAGGTCCCATACGATGCATTTACCGACTCCATGTACCCATCCATGTCTTCACCATCAAAATTTACCAAGATAGCCACCAACGCCTCACCAAGGCATTGTTCTTCCATTTTTAATTCAACGGCATCTTCCACCTCATCAACAACCTCTATCACTGAAATGCTCTCATATCATGGGGAAACTTCATACCCTTGCTTGCTTGAAATGTGACTTCTTCATCGTTCACCCGGAATTTAATTTTGTTCCGCTCCGAATCCATGAGTGCTCTTCCCGTGGCTAGGAATGGTCTTCCCAAAATGATAGGGATTTCTTTATCAACCACACAATCAAGAATTACAAAGTCGGCGGGCAAATGGAATTTTCCATCTTTTACAATCACATCATCAACAATTCCTACCGGTCGCTTAATGGAACGATC
>MU724503.1:5499-30629 GCA_026770625.1 Nicotiana glauca
TAATAATGTAATAGACCTCCTTCTAACCGACACCATTAGAACACCATATTAACAAAAATATACCAACAATCATATTTAATAAAATCCACAAAGTAATTATAAGTAAATTACTACTGATACTAATACTGATTTAACTATGAAAACATTGCAACACAATCATCACATCTGGATAAAAATAAATTAAAGAGAAGGAATCAAAAATGCCAAAATCAACCGGAAGTAAAAAGCTCACAAATATCATATGAATATGTTCAAACACCTAGTGCAACAATGGCTCTTTCTCATCACATGCTACTGTCATAAATTCTTGTCTAGACATAAGCTTGTAAATGTATTTATATCAAACTCATATTCAACTATCATGACATATAAATCAATGATAACAGTCAATGAAAGAAAACACTAACCGGTGCAAACAAATTTATTCATTAGCCAATCGAAACCTCGACGGAGAACTTCTACCTCGACCCGTACCTAGGAGAGTTCGAAACTTGACTTCGATGTTCGACTGGTTAGAACTAAGCAGAAACGGGCTATTGAGGTTGATTTTTTAGACTGTTTCGCTGATGTAATAGCTGGTCGTTTGGACGTGAGGGAGGCAGCAGCAACGGCATCAATGGTGGTCGTCCATGGTTGTTTCTGGATGGTTGTTTGCGTGTGATGAAGGAGCTGACAGGTGTTCGATGGGGTGGTTGACAAAGTCGACGGACAGTGAAGTGGTCGATGGAAAATGGTGGTTTGTCGATAGAGATGAGCTGGGCTATGGCTGACCTTGGTGTAAGGTGGCTGGTAGGTTGTTAGGGTTTTTCATGGTGCTTCCATGGTGTTTGGGGGTGAGGGAGGTGGTCGACATTGGTGAACGTGGTTGTTTGGTTGACGACGGGAGGGGCTGGAGCGTTAGTTGGTTTGTGACGTTGGTGGGAGCTGGTTTGTTGACGATGAGGAGATGGTTGTTCGCAGACGGTCGTTGGACCTCGACAGTGGTCGACGATGGGGTTGGTTGTTTGGGAGCTCGTGGAGGAGACGTGGTGGACGTGAGTAGCCTGTTTGGTTGGAGGAGATGGTAGGGTTTTTGTGTTTTTGGTTTAGTTCCAGAAGATGCTGAACAATAGTGTCCCCCTTTTAAAATGTAGTCCGTGTATGTCTATCCCTATGTATCGTATCTCTTTTTAAAATCAATCCCCCTACCCCCCATGTGTCGTGTGTGCATGTGTTGTCCCTTTTTGTTTTGTCCATTATTCCCTTTTTGTAGTGTATGTGCATGTGTATGTATAGGTTGTGTGTTAAAAAATGTCAAGACCAAAATTAGGGGGCTCACATGGGTTATGGGTGTATTTTGTCCGTGTTTCCCATGTGTGGTGGACTCGGATTATTATGGGTTAGATCCGAAAATTAAGCCTAAAATCGGGTAGTTTGAACCAGAGTATTATTCTTTGCCCGGAACCGAGAATGAGAACACGATGTTATTTAATTAACCTACGTAAGGAAAATAAAAATAATTATCAAAATGAGACTAACAATTGAAACAAAACAATTTTTGATATTTTTCAAGTTTAAAATGACTATAAAACATTAATAAAATTATTTTTTGTAATTTTCATTTTTTATATAAGGATAAAAAATATAAAGTACTATTTTTGTATTTTTTAAGTTTAAAATGACTACAAAACATTAATAAAATTATTTTTTTATAATTTTCATTTTTATATAAAGATAAAAATATGAAGTACTATTTTTGTATTTTTTTTTAAGTTTAAAATGACTACAAAACATTAATAAAACTATATTTTTTGCTATTTTTCATTTGAAGGTAAAAATAAAGTAAAAGAGTCAAAATTAGCTGAGATAGCTATATTAGGCCTAAATTAAATATTTTACGCTAAAAATATAAAAAATCTCGGGGAGGGTCAAAAATCACGCGTCTACAGCATTTACCGTATTTCAGTTCACTGGGGCTACCTTCACATGGTGGGAGGCATATGAGTGGCATAGGCCGGCAAGTGTAGCGCCTTTGTCATGGTAGGAGTTCTCCACTATCTTTTTGGAGAAGTGGGTACCACGGTGTCAGAGGGAGAAGCTGCGTAGGCAGTTCGAGTGGCTTCGACAGGGAGACATGACGGTGACCCAGTATGAGGCGAGATTTTCTGAGTTATCCCGTCATGCCTCATGGATGGTTCTGACCGACAATGAGAGGATCAAGAGGTTTGTAGATGGACTTAACTATCACCTTCGTATTCTGATGACTCGAGAGAGAGTCCTGGGTATTTCTTTTGAGGATGCGGTTGATATTGCTCGTGATATTGAGTTGGCTCGCCGTTAGGATAAAGAGAAGAGAGAGGCCAAGAGGCCTCGAGGTTCTGGTAGCTTCAGTGGTGCTCCTTCTAGGGGTCAGTTCCAGTAAAGCAGAGGTCGATCATTCAGGCCTCCTCAGACTGCTCGCTTTGAGTATCGTGGGTCATCTTCCGGTCGGGATTATCAGGGCTCTCAACAGAGTCAGTCATCTCTTAGTGCTCTTCCAGCGCAGAGTTCGTCTCGTGCCCCATCTGTTCAGGGTTCATCCTGGCCAATTGCATCAGCTAGCCACTCTGACGCGAGGGGTTCCCTTCAGTCCTAGTTCCCAGCACCCGGGAGTTGCTACGAGTGTGGGGAGTTCGGGCATATGCGGAGGGAGTATCCTCGTCGTGCAACCAGTTCATCTCAGCAGAGGGACCATCCCTCATCTTCTGGCCCAGTATCTTTAGCACCTACCCCGCCAACTAAGGGGGAGGGACATGTAGCTAGGGGCCACCCCAGAGGGGGATGCCGATCGGGTGGTGGTCAGGCTCGATTCTATGCTCTTTAGGGCCGGTCAGATGCTATTACTTTGGATGCTGTTATCACAGGTATTATTTCAGTTTGCCATAGGGATGCCTCAATTTTATTTGATTCAGGTTCTACTTATTCTTATGTATCTTCATACTTTGCTCATCATTTGGGTATGACCCGAGGGTGTCTTGATTTACATGTGCACGTATCTACTTCGGTGGGCGATACTATTATTGTAGACCATGTATATCGGTCCTGTCTTGTTACTATTGGGGGTCTGGAGACTCGAATTGACTTGTTGCTATTGAGCATGGTAGATTTTGATGTTATTTTGGGCATGGATTGGCTATCTCCATGCCATGCTATTCTAGACTGTCACGCCAAGACAGTCACATTGGCTATACCGGGTGTTCTGAGGATTGAATGGCGTGGCATGACTGACTATGTTCCCAGCAGGGTGATTTCCTTCCTTAAGGCCCAGTGGATGGTTGGGAAAGGTTGTCTATCGTATTTGGCTTTTGTGAGAGATGTTGGAGCTGAGACTCCTAGACTTGATTCTGTTTCCGTTGTGAGGGATTTTCCATATGTGTTTCCAGCGGACCTGCCGGGTATGCCACCGGATAGGGATATTGATTTCGGTATTGATCTGGTGCCGGGCACTCGGCCTATCTTTATTCCTCCCTATCGTATGGCACCAGCTGAGTTAAAGGAGCAACTTCAGGAACTCCTAGATAAGAGGTTTATTCATCCTAGTGTGTCACCGTGGGGTTCACCGGTCCTATTTGTGAATAAGAAGGATGGCACAATAAGAATGTGTATTGACTACAGGCAATTGAACAAAGTAACAGTGAAGAACAAGTATCCTCTACCCCGTATTGATGATTTTTTTGACCAGCTCCAGGGAGCAAGGGTATTATCTAAGATTGATCTCCGTTCAGGCTATCACCAGCTGAAAATCAGTGATTCGGATATTGTGAAGACCACCTTCAGGACTAGATATGGACATTATGAGTTTCTAGTTATGTCTTTCAGGCTGACTAACGCCCCAGCTGTGTTCATGCATTTGATGAATAGTGTATTTTGGCCGTATCTGGATTTATTTGTGATTGTTTTTATTGACGATATATTGGTGTACTCGCGTAGCCAATAGGAGAATGCTCAGCACTTAAGAATGGTATTACAAAGATTGAGAGAAGAGAAGCTTTATGCAAAGTTCTCCAAGTGTGAGTTTTGGCTTGGGTTAGTGGCTTTCCTAGGGCACGTGGTGTCCAGTGATGGTATTCAGGTTGATCCGAAGATGATAGGGGCGGAGCAGAGTTGGCCTAGACTGACCTCAACCATAGAGATTCGTAGTTTCCCTGGGTTGGTAGGGTATTATCGCCAGTTTGTTTAGGGATTTTCTTCTATTGCATCGTCATTGACCAAGTTGACTCAGAAAGGTGCTCCATTTGTGTTGTACGAGGAGTGCGAGGAGAGCTTTCAGAAGCTCAAGACAGCTTTGACCACGACTCTACTGTTGGTATTGCCATCAGCTTTAGGTTTTTACACTATGTATTGTGATGCTTCGAGAGTGGGATCGGATGTGTGTTGATGCAGAAGGGTAGAGTTATTTCATATGCTTCTCGTTAGCTGAAGCCCTATGAGAAGAACTACCCTGTGCATGATTTGGAGTTGGCTACTATAGTTCATGCTTTGAAGATTTGGAGGCACTACTTATATGGCGTATCTTGTGAGGTGTATACTGATCATCGTAGCCTTCAGCATTTGTTCAAACAGAAGGATCTTAATTTGAGGCAGCGGAGGTGGCTTGAGTTACTGAAGGATTATGATATCACCATTTTGTATCACCCGGGGAAGGATAATATAGTGGCCGATGCTTTGAGCCGGAAGGCGGTTAGCATGGGTAGCCTGGCATACATTCCAGTTGGGGAGAGGCCCTTTGTAGTTGATGTCCAGGATTTGGCCAATCGGATTGTGAGGTTAGACATTTCAGAGCCTAGTCGGGTGTTGGCTTGCGTTGTTTCTCGGTCTTCCTTGTATGACCGCATCAGAGAGCGCCAGTATAATGATCCACATTTACTTGTCCTTAAGGAAAGGGTGTAGCATGATGATGCCAGGGATGTGACTATTGATAGTGATGGCGTGCTGAGGATGCAGGGCTAGATTTGTGTGCCCAATATGGATGGGCTTCGGGAGTTGATATTGGAGGAGGCCCACAGCTCGCGGTATTCTATTCATCCAGGTGCCGCAAAGATGTATCAGGATTTGAGTCAGCATTACTGGTGGAGGAGAATGAATAAGGATATTGTGAGTTTTGTAGCTCGGTGTCTCAACTGTCAGCAGGTCAAGTATGAGCACCAGAGGCCTGGTAGTGTACTTCAGCGTATAGATATTCCCGAGTGGAAGTGGGAGAGGATTATTATGGATTTTGTGAGTAGTCTCCCTCATACAACGAGGAAGTTTGATTCGATTTGGGTGATTGTGGATCTGCTGACCAAATCCGCGCACTTCGTTCGGTGTGTACCACCTATTCTTCGGAGCGGTTAGCAGAGATTTTCATCCGGGAGATTGTTCAATTGCATGGGGTCCCAGTTTCTATTATCTCGGAAAGAGGTACACAGTTTACTTCCCAGTTTTAGATGACTTTTCAGCGGGAGTTGGGTACACAGGTGGAGTTTAACACAGCATTTCATCCTCAGACGGACGGACAGTCTGAGCGTACTATTCAGATATTGGAGGACATGTTGCGAGCCTGTGTTTTTGATTTTGGAGGTTCTTGGGCGGAGTTCTTGTCACTTGCAGAGTTTGCTTACAACAACAACTATCAGTCCAGCATTCAGATGGCACCATACGAGGCTTTATATGGGAGACGGTGTAGATCTCTGGTTGGTTGGTTTGAGCCCGGCGAGGCTAGGTTATTGGAGACAGAGTTGATGCAGGATGCCTTAGATAAGGTGAAGGTGATCCAGGAGAGATTTTGTACAGCTCAGTCGCATCAGAAGATTTATGTGGACCGGAAGGTTCGAGATGTATCTTATATGGTGGGCGAGAAGGTCTTGTTGAAGGTTTCGTCTATGAAGGGCGTCATGCGGTTTAGGAAGAAAGGGAACCTGAGTCCGAGGTTCATTGGGCCTTTCAAGATTCTTAGGAGGATTGGGGAAATGGCCTATATGCTTGCTTTGCCACCCAGCTTGTCGGGGTTTCATCCGGTATTCCATGTATCCAAGCTCCAGAAGTATGTTGGGGACCCGTCTCATGTGTTGGACTTCAGTACAGTACAGTTGGATGATGATTTGACCTATGATGTGGAGCCAGTGGCTATTTTGGGTCGTCAGGTTCGGAGATTGAGATCAAAAGATATAGCTTCGGTGAAGGTGCAGTGGAGAGGTCGGCCCATGGAGGAGGCCACTTGGGAGACCGAGTGGGAGATGCAGAGCAGATATCCTCACTTGTTTGAGGTTCTAGGTATGTTTCTTGACCCGCTCGAGGATGGGCATTTATTTTAGTTGGGGAGGATGTGACAACCCGGCCCGTCGTCATGCGAGTTACGCCCCGTTACCCCCCCCATGTTATGTTTCTCTATATTTCAATATCAGTATTTGAGGTGATCGGGTAGAATTGGATTGGTTTTAGATGGAAATGAGACACGTAGTCTCTTAAAGGGAAGTTTGTTTTGGAAAAGTCAATCGGAAGTTGACTATTTAGTTAGAGGGCTCGGATGTGATTTCCGTTGATTCGAGTAGCTTCGGGGGATGATTTGTGACTTAAGAGCGCGATCGGAAGTGATTTTGGAGGTCCGGTGTAGAATTAGGCTTGAATTGGCAAAGTTAGAATTTTGGTGAATTCCGGTTGATAGGTGAGATTTTGATCCGAGGGTCGGAATAGAATTCTGAGAGTTGCAGTAGCTCCGTTAGGTGATTTTGGATATGTGTGCAAAATTTCAGGTCATTCGGAGGTGTTTTGGTCGGGTTTTTGATTGAATGTGTAATTCGGAAGTTTTTAAGAAATTTAGGCTTGAATCCGATGTGATTTAATGGTTTTAGCATTATTTGATGAGTTTTAAGGATTGGAACAAGTTTGAATAAGGTGTTCGGATGTGTTGGTGTTTTGGTTGAGGTCCCGGGGGCCTCGGGGTGAATTCGAGTGGGTAAGCGAGAGTTTTGAAGTTTACTTTAGGTCTAATTTTGATGTCATCTGGTATTTCCGCTTCTGCGGAAATGTATCGCAGAAGCGTGTGTGGGATCGCGGAAGCGGTCTGAGGTGTGGCTGAGTAGTTTCGCAGAAGCGGGCCCCTTTTCGCATCAACTGGTCCACTTTTGCGAAAGTGGTCGGAGGTAAGTTCTATAGTATAGAAACATCATTTTATTAATCTACCTGTAATTCATGGAAATTGAAGTAAAAATTGGAAGAACTAGGGCTTGGTTTTTTGGAATGTAAATTTGGAATTTGAAGGGGCATTTGAACTCCAATTTTGATGAATTTGATATGTATAGACTCATGGCGAGACGAGGAATCCGGTGATGTGAATTTCGTAAGTTTTTGAGAAGTGGGCTTGGGGCTCGGGTTTTGCCAACTTCGTGATTTTTGTTATTTTTCGAGTCTTTTCGATTGGGTTATGATTCATTAGACTATTGTGACGTATTCCTTGTGGTTTTGGTCAGATTCTACGCATGAGGAGGTTGCTTTGCGAGGGAAGCGCAAGGCGAGCTAGGATTTCGGCCGGCTTGAGGTGAGTAATGGTTATAAATGATGTTCCAAGGGTTCGAAACCCCGTATTTGCACTACGCGGTGCTATGTTGAGATGAGATACGCGCTGTATGATGAGCGTGGTGTTGCTACCGCTGGGGATTCAGACTCGGTCCATCCCAATTGATGACTCTACTGTACTTTTGACTGAGACTAAATTAATATCGGGATACTTTGGGCTAGTTGCCATGTTTGGGGCCTTGTGCCGATCTGTAGAACCCTTAGGGGGCATGTTGTGCTAGTTGACCTCACTTTACCTATCGAAATCATACTCTCAGTCATATTCTTAACTGTAAAACATAATATGAACCGGCCTTAGAAATTGACACTCTAAATGAGGAATACATGGGGTTGGAAACCCTGTTTTAGTTGAGTGGGCCCGAGAGACCAAGTCTATATTGACTGAGAGGGGTTCAAGGACCTCATAGTGAGAGTATCTGATATTTACTGGATCGGGCTGTATGCCGCAGTAGTGTATATATATATATATATATATATATATATATATATATATATATATGGATCGGACTGCTCGCCGCAGTAGTATATTATATGGATCGGACTGCACGCCGCAGTGATATAGTATATGGATCAGACTGGACGCCGCAGTATTGTAGCGCTTGGGCTGTAGGAGCCCCTCCGAAGTCTGCACATCCCTAGTGAGCGCAATCGGCTATTATTATCGGATCGGGCTACACGCCGCAGCAGTATATACTATTATTGGATCGAGCTGCACACCGCAGCAGTATTCTTTACGGATCGGGCTGCACGCCGCAGCAGTGTAGGTAAATTGTCGGACTTGAGAAATATTCACCTGTTTCCCCTGCTTAACTGTTGTTTACTACCTTTACTGTTGGTTATAGAACTGTGTAGTGTTTTTACGATAATTCTTCCTTTGGTTGTTATTTATTACTATTACTCACTGAGTCGGAGTACTTACTTTACTCCCTGCACCTTGTGTGCAGATTTAGGTGCATCACAGTCTGAGGGAGGACCTATCTAGCGGATCAGCATTCCTTTGGGAGCATCGAGGTAGCTGCCTGGCTTTCGCAGCCCTGATTCTTCCCTCCTACCCTCATCTTTTATTATCCTGCTTCTTAGACAGTATTGTTAGTATGGCACTCTGTATTAGAGACTCGTGGTCGTGACACCGGATCCTGTTATGGGCTTATGTTTCTTGTACTCTGTTGGATTTTAGTACATTTACTCCGTATTTATAGACTTTTGGATACTGGTTTGGTAATTAAATAACTGTGTTTAAACCCTTGAATCACCAATACTATTGGGGTAATTGTTGAATGGTCGGGCTTGCCTAACAAGGTGTTGGGCGCCATCACGACCTGGGTTTGGGTCGTGACATGTATACACTGTTTTGAAGGGGCTATGAATTTTTTGTTTGTTTGTATAAAATTGATTTGGGGCTTTTGATATTATAGTATAATGATTATTCCACGTGAGGAAGATGCGAAAGTCAAATGAATAAATTATTTTTACGAGTAATTCTTAATAAGCATCGTATTTAAAATAATTGAGGGTATTTTAGTAAACTTAGCAGTACAGTACAGTAAAATACAGTCAAACCAAAAAATAAAGATGTTATTTAACAACAACAAACGATACAGTCTATGCAAATATTGTATCCATTAAAACGATACACTATAGTATAGTACAATACAATACAATATAATACATTATAAAACGGTTGGAAAAGATGATACAAACACAGTGTTAGAAAAATATCATTCACCTTTTTTACCCTTTAAAAATTGGATTCACACTAGATAAAATAGTTGTCACGATCCGGATTTTTCACCCTCGGGAGTCGTGATGGTGCCTACTAGTGAAAGCTAGACAAGCCAACCAACTAAATTATTTACCTTGTTTCCACTTCTGAATTCATTAACAACTTAAAACCAATAATTAATAAACAATATAATTTAACGAGCGGAAGAATAAATTTTAAACTTAAAATTACTGCCAATACAATTCCTTAACAAAGCTACCCAAGATTTGGTGTCACAACTTCACAGACTGTTTAAGAGTACTACAAATAAGGGTTTGAAAGAAATAACAAAGTACTGTCTCCAGGACTACATTAAATAAACAGTAAAAATAGATAGAGGGAGACCCCAAGGCCTGCGGACGTTTGCAGGACTACCTCGGGTCGCCTAATAAGCAAGAAGCTGAAACCTCACTACGGTCCGAAATTTGTAGCACTACGATCTGCACAAAAGAGTATAGAGTGTAGTATCAGCACAACCGACACCATGTGCTCGTAAGTGCCTAGCCTAACCTCGGCGAAGTAGTGACGAGGCTAGGACTAGACCACTAAATAAACCTGTGCAGATAACTAATGTACAACGAAAAATAGAAGCAAAAATTACAGTCAAAGCTGGGAGGGGGAAACATGCTGTGGGAAAATATCAAATAGTACCAGGAAGACATCTGTTAAATATATGGAACACCACAATTCAATTATCAACAAGAATCGAAAGCCAAACAAGTGCACGTCATTACCCTTCGTGTTTTTACTCTCATCCTCACCAAAAATCAATATAAACTGCACGACATCACCCTTCGTGCTTTTACTCTCATCCTCACCATAAAATCAATATAATCGGCACAAAATAGTAAATTGTGCGGCATGAAATCACCCTTCGTGCTTTACACTCTTCCTTACAAAATAATATACGGCACCACCCTTCGTGCTTTAACACTCTCTCACAAAAACAATGCATGGCATCACCCTTCATGCTTTACACTCTTCCTCACCCAAACAACAAACACAAACACAAACAATAAGGGCAAGGAATAAATGAATCATAATAAAAATCCTAGCAAGGGAACAATATCAAAACCAAAACATCCCAGCAAGGGATCACCACCATAAACCTTTTCTCATTTTCACATTTATCTCACAACTTACTTCACAATTTGAGCCAATGCTCTATAAGGTTCAATTGAAAATTATACTTTCATAAATCACTTTGAAACTTGAGCCAATGCTCCTCAATATACAACTACCAATATTCTTTTCACAAACCTTGCTTAACAATAGCAATCACCACATTAAACATGAACAATACAATGGAGTCTCATAAATCACAACAAAAGACTCACGGGCATGCTTGACATCAACGTATAGATACTCGTCACCATGCTTATACGTCGTACTCTACACATAACATATAGCATATAAGACCAAAATCCTATTCCCTCAAGTTAAGGTTAGACCAAACACTTGACTCGATGTTTCGAACACAGTTCAAGCCTCAACTATCGCTTTACCTCTTGATTCCATCGCCAATTCGCTCGTATCTAGTCACAATTTACTTAATTATATCGATAAATGCTAAATAAATCAATTCTAATGTATGAAAACATGTTTTCTAAAGCTTTTCCCAAAAAGTCAAAAATCGACCCCGAATCGGACATCAAATCAAGGTCCAAATCCCCAAAATTTGAAAAACCTAGGTTCTACCCAAAAAACCAAATTTTCCCCATGAAAATCATTGATTTTGAGTTAAAATCATATTAAAAGATGTTAAAGATTAAAGAAAACTAGTTAAAAATGACTTACAATTGATTTGGAGAAGAAGTTGCCTTTGAAAAATCGCCCTAGAGTGTTTATGTTTTGAGAAGATATGAAAAATGGGTTAAGAATCCGTCTAAATATGGATTTCACAGGTCTCTGATGTTGCAATTGCGACAAGGGTTTGCAATTTCGAACCACTCAGACTCAGCTTTTGCAAATGCAAAAAAATACGTCGCATTTGCGATAAAATGATCGCATTTGCGATCGAGGCCAGCCCAGGACATCTTCGCATTTGTGAGGAAACATCCGTATTTGCGACCCTGGCCCCTTCACATTTGCGATACAGTGATCGTATTTGCGATCGAGGCCAGCCCAGGCCATATTCGCATTTATGACGCATTGTTCGCATTTGCGGGCTCGCATTTGTGAGCCATGCCTGATCATACCAGCCGAAAACCTGTAATTTCCTAAGTTCAAATTTCACCCCGTGGCCTATCCAAAACTCACCTGTGCCCTCGGGGCTCCAGACCAAACATGCACACTAACCTAAAAACATCACACGGACTCGCTCGTGCATTCAAATCACCAAAGTAAGGCCTCAGAATGTAGAATTAGCTTCTAAAACAAGTGATGACTTTTTGGATCATCACATCCTCCACCTCTAAAACAACTGTTTGTCCTCGAGCAAACAGAAGAAGGAAGTACCTGAGTCAGGGAAAAGACAGGGATAACGACTCCTCATATCTGACTCGGACTCCCAGGTCGATGCCTTAGCAGGCTGACCTCTCCATTGAACACGAACAGAAGGAAAACTCTTCGATCTCAACTAACAAACCTGCCAATCTAGAATAACTACCCGCTCCTCCTCATAAGACAAGTCCTTGTCCAATTGGACAGTGCTGAAGTTTAACACGTGGGATGGGTCGCCATGATACTTCTAAAGCATAGACATATGAAACACTGGGTGCACGACTAATAAACTTGGTGGCAATGCAAGTCTGTAAGACATCTCCCCCACTCGATCAAGAATCTCAAACGGTCCAATAAACCTAGGGCTAAGCTTGCCCTTCTTCCCAAATCTCATCACTCCTTTCATAGGCGACACTCGAAGCATTACCCGCTCACCGACCATGAATGCCAAATCTCGAACCTTACGATCGGCATAACTCTTTTTCCTAGACTGAGTTGTACGAAGCCTATCCTGAATGATCCTGACCTTGTTCAAGGCATACCGAACTAGATTAGTAACCAACAACCGAGCCTCTCCCGGCTCAAATTATCCAACCGACGATCGACACCGCCTACCATATAAACCCTCATAAAGGGCCATCTGGATACTCGAATGGTAGCCGTTGTTGTAGGCAAACTCCGCTAAAGGCAAGAACTGATCCCACGAGCCTCCAAATCAATGACACAAGCTCAAAGCATATCCTCCAAAATCTAAATAGTCTGCTCGGACTGCCCATCCGTCTGAGGATAAAACGTTGTGCTCAACTCCACAGGTGTGCCTAAATCTCACTGAACTGCTCTCCAGAAATGTGAGGCAAACATGCATACCTCAGTTCGAGATGATAGACAAGGCACACCATGAAGATGAACTATCTCCTGGATATAGATCTCAGCTAACCTCTCAGAAGAATAAGATATTGCCATAGGAATGAAATGTGCTGACTTGGTTAGCCTATCCACAATAACCATACTACGTCGAACTTCCTCTGAGTCTGTGGGAGTCCAACAACGAAATCCATAGTGATACACTCCCACTTCCACTCAGGAATCTCAATCTTCCGGAACACACCACCAGGCCGCTGATGCTCGTACTTAACCTGTTGACAATTCAAACACCGAGCCATATATACAACGATATCCTTCTTCATTCTTCTCCACTAATAATGCTACCGCAGATCCTGGCATATTTTCGTGACGGCTGGATGAATAGAGTACCGAGAACTATGGGCTTCATCTAGAATCAACTCCCAAAGTCCATCCACATTAGGCACACAAATACGACCCTACATCATCTCGTAGTCTGACCTGCTTGGCATCTCTGTGCTGCACTGTGTCTCTGAGGACACATAAATGAGGATCAACATATTGCCGATCTTGGATACGCTCCAATAAATAAGAGCGAGTGACAATGCAAGCTAATATACGGCTAGGCTCAGAAACATCCAACCGCACGAACTGGTTGACCAACGCCTAGACATCCAAAGCAAGCGGTCTCTCACTGATCAGAATATACGCAACTGTCCATACTGGCTGACTTCCTACTCAAAGAATCGCCCACCACATTGGCCTTCCCCGAATGATATAAGATAGTGACATCATAGTCTTTTAACAGCTTTAACTACCTTCTCTGCCTCAAATTTAGCTCTTTCTACTTGAACAAGTATTGCAAACTCTTATGGTCCGTGAATACCTCACATGCCACTCCATACAGATAATGCCTCCACATTTTCAATGCGTGAACAATGGCTGCTAACTCCAAATCATGAACCGGATAGTTCTTCTCATGAATCTTCAACTGCCGTGAAGCATAGGCAATTAACTTGCCATCCTACATCAATACCGCACCAAGTACAATACGAGATGCATCACAATAAACTATGTAGGGCCCCGAACCTGTGGGCAAAACCAACATTGTTGCCGTAGTCAAAGCTGTCTTGAGCTTTTGAAAGCTCGCCTCACACTCATCTAACCATTTGAACTGGGCACCCTTCTGGGTCAACCTGGTCATCGGGGCTGCAATAAATGAAAACCCCTCCACGAATCGACGATAATAGCCTGCCAAACCCAAGAAACTCCGGATCTCTGTAGCTGATGTGGTTCGAGGCTAGTTCTTGACTGCCTCTATCTTCTTTGGATCTACCTGAATACCCTTTACTGAAACCACATGACCCAAGAAAGCAATTGAACTCAACCAGAACTCACACCTCGAAAACTTAGCATACAACTGACTATCTCTAAGAGTCCGAAGAACCACTATAAGATGCTGCTCATACTCCTCCCGGCTGCGGGAATAAATCAAAATATCATTTATGAAGACTATCATGAATGAATCCAAGTAAGGCATGAACACTCGGTTCATCAAATCTATAAAGGCTGCTGGGGCATTTGTCAACCTGAATGACATCACCAAAAACTCAAAATGCACGTACCGAGTGCGGAAAGTTGTCTTAGGGACATCAGATGCGCTAATATTCAACTGATGGTAGCCAGATCTTAAGTCGATCTTAGAAAACACTTAGGCACCCTGAAGCTGGTCGAACAGATCCTCAATCCTCGGTAATGGGTGCATATTCTTGATTGTAACCTTGTTCAATTGTCGGTAATCTATACACATTCTCATTGATCCGTCCTTCTTCTTGACAAACAACAACGGCGCACCCCAAGGCGAGACACTAGGCCTAATGAAGCCCTTATCAAGCAAGTCTTGCAACTGCTCCTTCAACTCTTTCAACTAAGGCGGGGCAATACGATATGGCAGAACAGAAATAGGCTGGGTGCGCGGAGCCAGATCGATGCAAAAATCAATATCCCTGTCGGGTGGCATACCCGGCAAGTCTGAAGGAAATACCTCAGGAAACTCATGAACGACATGCACAGAATCAATAGAAGGAACCTCAGCACTATAATCACGAATGTAGGCCAAATAGGCCAGACACCCGTTCTCGACCATATTTCGAGCCTTCATATATGAGATAATACTACGGGTAGAATGACCAGGAGTCCCTCTCTACTCTAAACGAGGTAGACCGGGTAAAGCTAAGGTCACCGTCTTGGCATGACAACCCGAGATAGCATGGTAAGGTGATAACCAGTCCATCTCCAATATGACATTGAAATCAACCATGTCCAAAAGAAGCAAATCTACATGAGTCTCAATACCCTCCAATCACAACTATATATGAATGATGGACTCAATATACCATAATAGAATCACCCACCGGTGTAGACACATAAAGAGGAGTACTCAAGGAATTAATAGGCATGACCAGGTACGGTGCAAAATAAGACGACACATAGGAGTATGTAGATCTTAGATCAAATAGTACTGAAGCATCCCTACTACAAACCAGAATCGTACCTGTGATAACTGTATTGGAAGCCTCAGCCTTTGGCCTGGCTGGAAGAGCATAAAATCAGGGTTGGGCCCCATCACCTTAGAATACATCTCTGGGACGGTCTGTTACTGGCTGGCCTCCAATCCTACTAGCCTGAGCTCCACCTCTAGCACACCTACCTCCACCTCTAGCACCTCTACCCCTACCTCTGGCTGGCTAGGTGGGATATGGAACACTCGATACCGGAACCATGGCACGAGAACCCAGATGCTGTGAGCTGCCCGATGCTCGAGGACAAAATCTAGCAATGTGACCCTTATCACCACAAGTGTAACAAGTCCTCAGTTGCTAAGACTGCTGACCCTGACGACATGAATGGCCACCTCGAAAACTCTGGAGTGGTGGTTCACTGATAGGAGCTGGTAGTAAACTGTAGGACTGCTGATTAGAATACTGCATGTGAGAACCATGGCCACCTGAAGCACCATGAGAAACCTGAAGTTTCGACTTAAAAGGCTTAGGAGGATGGACTCTACCATACGAATCCCTGCCTCCAGACAAGGTGCCACTGAATCTTCCTAAATGACGAGGCCTCTTATCAAACCCCTGACCACCTCCCTGTAATAAAACCATCTCCACCCTCCTGGCCACATTTGTCGCCTCCTGGAAAGAAATCTCACTCCCCGTCTCCTTATCCATCTGAATTCGAATGGGCTGTATAAGTCCCTCAATGAACCTCCTCACTCTCTCTCTCTTAGTGGCAAGTATAAGTAGATCATGACGGGCCAACTCGATAAACCTAGTCTCGCACTGAGTAACAGTCATGGAACCCTGTTTGAGACGCTCAAACTGCCTCCGATAGATCTTTCTCTGAGTAACGGGGAGAAACTTCTCCAAGAACAGCTGAGTAAACTGCTCCCAAGTCAAAGCTGGTGATCCGATTGGTCTAGCCAAACAGTAACCTCTCCACCAAGTCTTGGCGGATCAAGACAAGTGAAAAGTAGTGAAATTGACCATATTGGTCTCACTATCCTCATGTTCCTAAGAACCTCATGATAGCTGTCTAGGTAATCCTGGGGATAATTAGAAAATGCACCACTGAAAGTGGCAGTGAAGAGCTTGGTAAACCTATCCAATCTCCATAAGGCATCGGCACTCATAGTTGCCCCATCACCAGTCTGAGCTACCACACCCGGCTAAACTGCTCCAACTGGCTGAGCGGTTAGAGCCTAAAACTAGGGAGCCACCTGCTTCAGAGTGCGATTAGTAGGAGTCTGGGCCCCTCCTCCAGCCTAAGAGACGACTGGTGCTACTGGAAGCAAGCATGTCTGAGTGACACTCTCCATAAGGCCCACTAGACGGACCAGAGCATCCTGAAGTACTGGGGTAGCAATGAACCCCTCTAGGACCTGAGCTGGGCCTACCGGAGTTGTCTGGGGTAAACGTCCTCGTCAAACTTAGCCTGAGGCTCCGCCTTTGGTGCTGCTTCTCCGGGCTGATCTCTGCCCCTTCCTCGACCTCTAGCACGACCTTAACCTCCCCTTCTGCCCCTTGTGGGAGCTGCTGGTGGGGGCTCAGGCTACTGACCAACGGATGAGGAAGCGCGTGTACTCGACATTTGTGAAAGAACAGAGTACAAATTCGATTAGAACGGAGAAACCAAACCACATGACATGAAAGAATAGATGTGAAATTTTTCCTAACTCTGTAGCCTGTAGGGGATAAATACAAACATCTCTGTACCGATCCCTTAGACTCTACTTGTAACGACCCGATTGGTCGTTTTTCATTTTTGAACCCCATTCCCTTAAATAAAACTTCTCGCGCTTGTTTTAGCTAATTTATAACTTGTGGGGACGGTTAGTTCGGGAGTTGGAAGAGTTTCGAGTAAAAATATATACATTTGCTTCTTTAAGATCTTCTTAAAAGACTAAGTTTGACTTTGGTCAACTTTTTGGGAAAACGGGCCCGAATTTGTGATTTGACAATTTTGGATGGTCCGTGGGATAATATGAGACCTGGGCGTATGTCCGGAATAAAATTTCAAGGTCCCTAGCCCGAGTAATGAATTTTTCTGTAAAATTGTTAAATTGAAGTTTAAAGGAATTAAAGAAACTAAGTAATCATTGATTCCCTAGTTATCGAGCTCAAATTTTGGTTCCGAAGCTTAGTACAGGTCCGTAATGTTGTAAGACTTGCCCGTAAAATTTGGTGCCAATCCAAGTAGTTTAAGGGCGTTTTGGCCCGTTAGAGGGGAATTAAGAACTTGAAGTACAATAGTTTGATTCATTTGGTTTTAGGGGGTGATTCCTAGATTTAGCATTATTTTGAGTGTTCCAAGGGTTCGAGTAGGTCCACCTCATGATTTTAGACTTGCCGGTATGTTCTGGCGGGGCTCGGGAGCCCCGAGCGTCAAACAAGCGAGGTTCGAGCGAAGTAGGAAATTTAAGAAAAGCAACTGAAAGTTGCTTCTTCTGTCATAATCGCATTTGCTGTTCTTGGACCGCGGATGTGGTCAATCCATCGCAGAAGCAGAAAGGGGCCAGGCCAAGGGAAAATGCAGAAGCGGCCCAGAGACTGCAGAAGCGGTTCCGCTTAAGCAACCCCTAGACCGTAGAAGCGGTCCAGCCATATTAGGCCCAAGCCGCAAAATCGGCACAAAAATCGCAGAAGCGATTCCGCATATGCGGGCCTCAGACCGTAGAAATCATCCAGCCCCTTTTGCCCAGTTCCGGAGAGGCGACTCCCTTTTCGCAGGTGCGGGACCACAGATGCGGTCCCCAAACCGCAGAAGCGGAAATTGCTGGGCAGTAGGCTTCATTTAATTCGAACTCAAACACCATTTTATCATTTTACACTCAACCTTGGGGTGATTTGGGGGCTCTTGAGAGAAGGTTTCAACTTAGCATTTCAAGGTAAGTTATTTCCACTCATTATTAGTTTAAATGCATGTATATTAGGTAGATTAAACACTAAAAAATTGGATAAATTCAAAGGGTTAGAGCTAGACCTAGGGTTTTAATAAAACTAAGATTTAAGCATGAAATGTGTTATGAAATGGATTAGAAACATATATTATTGATCCTTAGGTTGTAGAGAACAAAATCCTTCAAAAAATCTCAGACTCCGGGCACGTGGGCCCAGGGTCGGGATTTAGGAAACTTGTGGGAAAGGTTGGGAAATTACTTAAATAGTTAGAATTCGACCTTGTAAGCCTTTATTGACTAGTTATTACTTTATTTAACTAGTTTGTGCTCGTTCAGCTACGAATTGAGGGTTTGGGCTTGTTCTTGATATTGGAAGTGCGCTTCGGAGCGAGGTGAGTCTCCTTTCTAACCTTGTAAGAGGGAATTGTCCCCATAGGATTAATAATTGAGTAATTGTTGCTAAATGCGGGGGCTACGCAGGCGCTAGGTGACGAGACTCCGTGTGTAGCTACTGCTATGTTAATTATCCAGGCGGCTTAGGACCCACACCATTCTTATTTTATAAAAATTTCTATATTACCTTGTTAAATCGAGCGCCTAGCACATGCTAGAGACTTAAAAAGGGAATAAGAACGTACTGGTATAATTGGTGAAGTCTTGCTCGGCATTTTTGACTGTTGATGTGCCTTGTGTGTATACTTGATATTTCTTATTATTTGTGGATCGGGCCGATTGACCCAATATAAATAGATACATCTATAGGCGCGTCGTCGACCTTAGGCAAGTGCACAGTTTATTTTCTGTTGGGTCGGGTCATCGCCTCGGCATATTTGCGCATGCTATTGTTGCTTGCCTGAGAGTTTTTTAAATATTGATATCGCCTTTCATGGCCCAACATAAATTGACAAATATAACAAAAGTAAATGGTTAGCTTAAGGTACAGTGAAGAGTAGGACTTTTGTCTTGTTATAAACTATTGCTTATTAGTGTTTTCCTCATGGTTTATATAATCACCTCAATATATTATTTGAACCTAGTGAATATCAAGTCGACCTCTCGTCTCTACTTCTTCGATATTAGACGGGATACTCACTGGGTAGATATTGTCTATGTACTCATACTACGCTTCTGTACTTAAATATACAGGATCTGAGACAGGTGGATCTGGTTATCATTCTGTGCGTATCCGTGAGCGGACTTGGGACTTCTACGGTGAGCTGCTTTCCCTCAATGTTGACCCACAACCGAAGAAGTCTTTCTTTTGTATTTCTATTTTCTGTCTATTTGGACTCAGACAGTAGGATAGTATGATATTCTTTTGGATGTATATTCTACTAGTTGCCCGTAGCTTGTGACACCAGTTTTTGGCACACACTTTGGTAGACGATTATTTTGGGGTTGTGTAATTATATTACTTACAGTATTTTCCCCTTCTGGTTTAAATTCCAAGTTAAGTGTTTATTCCACTTCTTTCTTGTTAGAAGCAACATAAGAATTTTAGTAATGTTTCCGCAATGGCTTGCCTGACAAGGGTGTCAGGCGCCCTCATGACCTATTGTGGAAATGGGTCGTGACAAAATGGTATCAGAGCACTAGGTTCATATAGGTCTCACGAGTTATGGACAAACCTGATAGAGTCTTGCTGATCGGTTCAGAGACGTTTATACTTATCTTCGGGATGCTATAGGGTATTAGGAAAGACTACTATTTATTCAATTCCTGTCATGCAGTGCTTAGTGTACTAAAGTTCCCTCTTCTATTCTCTCACAGATGGTGAGGATTCATACCACTGACGTCCGGACCCGGAAGGAGCTGTCCCCCCATTGCTAGAGGCTGAGGTAGAGGCTGGGGGAGGGCACCGGCCCGTGGTAGGGGATGAGGGCAACCCAGAGCTGTTCCAGTCGCACCACCAGTAGATCCTGTGGAGGATCCTATTATTGAGGAGCAGGGCGAGGTGCCCGTAGCTGAGCCTACCCCGACGGATTTCATGACAGCACTGGGATTTCAGGAGGTCATGGGCCGCATGCTACGGTTCATGGACACTATGACTCGGGCTGGTTTATTTCCAGTAAACCCAGCTACTTCACAGGCAGGAGAGGGAGCCCAAAACCCTACTGCTCAGGCCGCAGGTCATGCAGATGCAGTATATCAAACTTCGGGTACACTACCCGCAGGTGGGTTCAGCCAGTTACTGCAGTAGCACCCCATCCCAGGCCAGCTGTGGATGGCGATCCACATAAGTTATTGGACAGATGGACCAGGCTTCATCTTTCGGTCTTCGGGGGCGAGCGTCATGAGGATGCTCAGGACTTCATAGACAGGTGCAGGGACATGCTGCACAACATGAGGATATTGGAGTCGCATGGAGTTGACTTCACTACTTTTCAGCTCGGGGGAAGGGCCCGTAGATAGCGGCAGTCCTACGTTCTTGGCAGGCCAGCAGGTTCTCCTCCCATCACTTAAGATCAATTTGTACAGTTGTTCTTGGATTGGTATATTCCCCCCTCTGAGAGGGAGGAGTTGCGGTACTAGTTTGAGCAGCTCGAGCAGGGTCAGATGTCTATGACTGACTATGAGGTGAGGTTTTTCGAGTTGTCCCGCCATGCACTCATGATGCTTCCTACAGATGCGGAGAGAGTGCGGAGATTTGTCACTGGACTGTAGCCCGAGATTCGATTTAGTATGGCTTGAGAGGTGGAGATTGGCATAGAGTATCGCCTAGTGGTTGAGATTGCTCATCGGATTGAGGGATATCGCCAAAAGGGTAGAGAGCAGATATATCAGGATAAGAGAGCTAGGTTCTCCGGTGGATTCAGAGGTGCTCCAGCTAGGGGCAGAGGTCAGTATAGGAGGGGCCAGCCTAGTAGACCACCAGTTTCAGCGCCACCTCCTACCCGGGGGGCTCCAGCACGCCCCTATCTCATTGCTATGCCAGAGACTTCCTACCGCCCGCTAGCTATTTAGGGTGCCTCCAGTGGGTATTCAGGTCCCCAGGGTCCTTCTAATTATTATTTAAGTGCCATGCTAGAGAGTTTATGTCGTCCACCAGCTATCCAGGCTTCTTCAGCGGGTCTACGGGTTATCAGGGTCAGCCATCAAGGCAGCAGGTCACTGTCCCATCCTGTTGTTTTGAGTGCGGAGATCCTGGTCACATGCGGAGATACTGCCCCAGACTTCGGGGCAAGGCAGTGCAGTAGGGTCAGCAGCCCATAATTTCAGCACCAGTTGCCCAGCCACTTAGAGGTGGAGGGTAGACGGGTAGAGGCCGTCCTAGAGGTGGAGGCCTGATCAGGAGAGGTCAGCCAGCTGCTCTCCAGTCAGGTGGAGGCCAGACAGCCGGTGCCCCAGCTAGATTCTATGCTCTTCCGGCCAGGCCAGGTGTATTGGCCTCACTGTCATCACTGGTATTATTTCCGTCAGTGGTAGAGATGCTTCGGTATTATTTGATCCAGGATCTACCTACTCATATGTATCACATCTATTTGCTCATTTCCTGGTTATTTCCCCTAAGCCTTTGGGCACTCCTGTTCATGTGTCTACTCCTGTGGGTGATCCTGTGGTTGTGGATTGGATCTACCGGTCATGTGTGGTCACTTTCTGTGGTTTCGAGACTAGACCAGATTTTCAGTTGCTTGATATAATTGATTTGGAGGTCATCCTGGGCATGGATTGGTTATCTCCATATCATGCCGTCCTTGATTGCCATGCCAAGACTGTTTCACTGGTGATACCAGGATCGCTGAGATTGGAGTAGAAGGGTTCCACAGTTGATATGCCTAGCAGGGTTATTTCTTTCCTGAAGGCTTGACACATGGTCGAGAAGCGGTGTTTGGCCTATCTAGCTTATGTTCAAGACGTCACTGCAGAGTCTTCGATGATTGATTCAGTGCCAGTAGTCCGAGAGTTCGTCGATATTTTTCCTTATGATCTTCCTGGAATGGCTCCAGATCGTGATATTGATTTTTGCATTGACTTGGCTTCAGGCACTCAGCCTATATCTATTCCACCATACTGTATGGCTCCTAAGGAATTGAAAGAATTAGAGGAGCAGCTAAAGGAGTTGTTAGCAAAGGGGTTTGTCAGGACCAGTGTATCACCTTGGGGCACACCGATGCTATTTGTGAAGAAGAAAGATGGGACCATGTGGATGTGCATTGATTACCGCCAGTTGAACAAGGTCACCATCAAGAACAAGTACCCGTTGCGTCGTATTGATGATTTCTTCAACCAGTTGAATGGAGCCAGAGTGTTCTCTAAGATTGACCTGTGGTCAGGGTATCATCAGCTGAAGATTCGGGACTCGGATGTTCTGAAGATTGCGTTTAGGAATAGATATGGCCACTATGAGTTTCTGGTGATATCTTTCGGCTTGACTAATGCCCCAGCGGCATTTATGGATATGATGAACTGGGTATTCAGGCCTTATATGGATTCCTTTATTATCGTCTTCATTGACAACATCTTGATATACTCACGCAGCCTAGGAGAGCACGAGCAGCATTTGAGAGTAGTGCTCTAGACCTAGCGAGAACAGAAACTATATGCCAAGTTCTTCAAGTGTGAGTTTTGGCTTGAGTCAGTAGCATTCTCTGGGCATGTTGTGTAAGAGAGGGTATTAAGGTGGATCCCAAGAAGATTGAGGCAATTTAGAGTTGGCCACTTCCTACTTCAATGACCGAGATCAGCAGTTTCCTGGGATTAGCAGGTTATTATTAGTGATTTGTGCAGGGCTTTTCATCTATTGCATCACCTTTGACAAGATTGACCCAAAAGGGTGCCCCATTCCATTGGTCCAACGATTGTGAGGAGAGCTTCCAGAAGCTCAAGACAGCTTTGACTACGACACCAGTTCTTATATTGCCTTCCGGTACGGGGATATATACGGTATATTGTAACGCTTCCCGTGTTGGCTTTGGATGTGTGTTGAAGCAGAAGGGGTGAGTTATTACATATGCCTCATGTCAGCTGAAGATTCATGAGAAGAATTACTCTGTACCCGACTTGGAGTTGGTAGCGATTGTTCATGCTCTTAAGATATGAAGGCACTATTTGTATGGGGTGCCTTGTGAGGTGTACACCGATCACCATAGTTTATAGCATTTCTTCAAGCAGAGGGATCTCAATTTGAGACAGCACAGGTGGCTTGAATTGCTGAAGGATTATAACATTACCATTCTTTATCATCCGGGCAAGGCAAATATGGTAGCGGATGCCTTGAGCAGAAAGGCGGAGAGCATGGGTAGCTTGGCATTCATTCCAGCAGAGGAGAGGCCCCTAGCTCTGGATATCCAGTCCTTAGATAACAGGCTTGTGAGGTTGGACATTTCAGAGTCCATCCGAGTTCTAGCATATGTGGTTGCTCAGTCCTTGTTATTGGGGTAGATTAAGGCTCGACAGTTCGATGATCCACATTTGGCGGTTCTCAGAGAGACGGTACTTCAGGGGGGTGCCAAGGAGGTTTCTATTGGCGAGGATGGTATGTTGTGGATTCAGGGCCGTCTATGTGTTCTTAATGTTGATGGTCTCAGGAAGAGGATTCTAGAAGAGGCTCACAGTTCGAGGCATTCCATTCATTCGAGCGCCACGAAGATGTATCGTGACTTGAGGCAGCATTATTGGTGGTGGAGAATGAAGAAGGACATCGTGGAGTATGTAGCTAGATGTTTGAATTACCAGCAGGTCAAGTATGAGCACTAGAGGTCGGGTGGCCTATTTCAGTATATGCCTATTCCTGAGTGGAAGTGGGAGCGCAACACTATGGATTTCGTAGTTGGGTTGCCGTGGACTTTGTGGAAGGTTGATTCAGTGTGGGTCATTGTGGATAGGTTGACCAAGTCGGCTCACTTCATTCCAGTGGCGACTACTTATACAGTGGAGAGATATGCTCAGATTTATATTCAGGAGATAGTTAGGTTACACGGTGTGCCAGCTTCCATCATATCAGACAGAGGCCCTTAGTTCACCTCCCATTTTTGGAAAGCCGTTCAGAGTGAGTTGGGGACCCGTGTAGATCTTAGCACAGCATTCCATCCTCAGACCGACGGGCAGTCAGAGCGGACAGTGCAGATTTTAGAGGATATGCTTAGAGCATGTGTGATTGACTTTGGAGGGTAGTGGGATCAGTTCTTGCCTTTAGCAGAGTTTGCATACAACAATAACTATCAGTCCAGCATAGAGATGGCCCCGTATGAGGCTTTGTATGGTCGACATTGTCATTCGCCTATCGGGTGGTTTGAGCCTAGTGAGGCTAAGTTACTTGGTACAGATTTGGTACAGGATGCTTTGGATAAGGTAAAGCTGATTCAGGAGAGGCTCCGCATAGCGCAGTCCAGACAGAAGAGTTACACGGATCAGAAGACGCGTGATGTATCATTCATGATTGGTGAGAAGGTTCTCTTGAAAGTCTCGCCCATGAAGGGCATTATGAGGTTGGGGAAGAAGGGCAAGTTGAGCCCAAGGTTTATTGGACCCTTTGAGGTGTTGAGGCTAGTTGGGGAGGTTGCCTATTGTCGACCCCCTCTTTTTTCCCCCTTTCCTCAAAAGAATGAGAAATCGGGTTTATGACATTATGGACAAAACAACTCTTATTCCCTTTTGAGGAATCGGGTTATAGAATTTGAAGAGTTGTCACCTAATGATTATAGTGCATTAGGACACTTTAAAGAGAAGAAGCGATTTTGAAAGAAAAACCAGAGTTTGGGCAAGGGCTTGAGATTATCTCGAGGGTAAGGTGTTAGGCACCCCTCAAGATCCACTAGTGTGGTTCCCGGCCATGCTTTAATTGTGACTTTAAAAGGAAGGGAACACGTAAGGTTTGCATATAGTAGTTACAAATAAGTTTGAAAGTTTTAGGAAAAAATGACATAAATGATTTAAAAAAGAGATAAGGATTAATTGGAAGGAAACATAAATTTAAGAAAACATTATACAAAAAAAAAAAAGAAACGGAAAGGGGTCCTAGGTTTAAATACAATATGGATCACATGAATGCAATACCCAGCAATCACTCCTCAAAAGAGGGGTCGCACGAGATATTAGCGCACCGGTCATCAT